>JALIZH010026924.1:0-234424 GCA_030522465.1 Rhipicephalus appendiculatus
GTGTGAAACAATGATTGAGCTAAATATTAGGTGTGCTGACGCATTCAACACTCAGAAAAGGAGCTACGAATTTCTCTCCGCTGGTCGGACGCACAGCCGAACCGCCATGAAGTGCTTGCCGGAACGACACGAGAACGACCGAAAACAAGAACAGACGCAACAGCTCCGCGCGCTGCGATGAAAGGCCTCAGTCGACGCTACTGTTGCGTTGTGAGTTGCCACGGACGTAAAGGACTTCAGTTTGACCGATTTCCGTAGCTGTTTCACGAAGCAGAACGGCGAGAGCGCTGGATACGGGCCATTACGAACGTGTTGGGTAAGCGAATCACTCGCGTTCTCCACAGCCGGTCGCATGAGAAAGTGTGATAATGTGGGTCTCCTGTTATTGTTTTGAGCAGCCTTGACGTAGAACCGTGGTAACCTTGACTATGAAGCTCAGCAGAGCCTCAGGACCGCGGTGCACATCGTGCAGCAGTTAAATGAAAATCGGTGAACCACGCGATAAACATCACGCACTCCGCGACCACCCATAATCTGAACTGGTCGTCACCACACAACATCGCGCACGTACGCATTGACGTCTCAAAGTTCCGGCATTAACTAGCAAGTGCTAACATGTGCATCATATAAGTAAACCGCAAAATGTTGGTCGAGACCATCGTCAGGTTTTTCATGCCCGTGGTCTCCGCGATTGCCGGAGCTATCTCGGAGGCCATGGTTTCGCCTTTCGTTGTACACCTAGAAAGTTGACACGCACGTATCCCCATTTGCAGTATTTACAAACGTAAGACAAGCGTCAACCGAACATTCGAGGATGCGCAATACTAACAAAACAGTTCAACGCCCAGGAAATGAGAGATGGGTGGAGAATGCAACTGCAAAGGGCCATTCGTGCCTGACAAAGCGAGCTTCGTACCAATTATTGTATGTATGTACTTCATCACTTTGTATATGCCCAAATTTAACGCATTCAGGTGTTACAGAACGCACGTCGGAGTGCCTCGAACTCGATGTCATGCGATGCTCGCTTGCACTTGCTAGTTGCAGCACGCTGAAATAAAAAACCTATTTTGCGTTGCACACGCACTTCACTTTCATGAGCTTCCTACTTTTCTGAAGCGAGGGTGGATTGACGGAAGAAGCTTTCCAGGTCCTTGATTTTCATGAAACCGCGCCTCAACACCAAGGAAAGAGGGGGGGTTCTATTGTGCCCTATGCACACTCGGTTGTGGACGCCTCTCTTTGCACTACCTAGTTATGGTCAGGGCGGCGATGAGAGCGCTGGTGGCGGCGTTTTTCGCAGCGCCGCCTGGGCAGAGTCTGACGTCTATAACTACGCAGGACACCGCCCCTGTTGTCTCATGTTTTTTCTTTTCTATTTTTTTGGCCGGTTGCCCACAATACGCACGTGTCACGCGGCTTTGGCGGGAACGTGTCACGTTCTTGCTGTTACGTTACGTTTGTTACGGGAGTTTAGTCATTTGACTAGATGTTACGTGATGTTACGTGATTTTTAGTCAGATGTATACATGTTACATGATCTCACGTGATTGGCTGTTACGTTACGTTTGTTACGGGAGTTTAGTCATTTGACTAGATGTTACGTGATGTTACGTGATTTTTAGTCAGATGTATACATGTTACATGATCTCACGTGATTGGCTGTTACGTTACGTTTGTTACGGGAGTTTAGTCATTTGACTAGATGTTACGTGATGTTACGTGATTTTTAGTCAGATGTATACATGTTACATGATCTCACGTGATTGGCTGTTACGTTACGTTTGTTACGGGAGTTTAGTCATTTGACTAGATGTTACGTGATGTTACGTGATTTTTAGTCAGATGTATACATGTTACATGATCTCACGTGATTGGCTGTTACGTTACGTTTGTTACGGGAGTTTAGTCATTTGACTAGATGTTACGTGATGTTACGTGATTTTTAGTCAGACGTATACATGTTACATGATCTCACGTGATTGGCTGTTACGTTACGTTTGTTACGGGAGTTTAGTCATTTGACTAGATGTTACGTGATGTTACGTGATTTTTAGTCAGATGTATACATGTTACATGATCTCACGTGATTGGCTGTTACGTTACGTTTGTTACGGGAGTTTAGTCATTTGACTAGATGTTATGTGATGTTACGTGATTTTTAGTCAGATGTATACATGTTACATGATCTCACGTGATTGGCTGTTACGTTACGTTTGTTACGGGAGTTTAGTCATTTGACTAGATGTTATGTGATGTTACGTGATTTTTAGTCAGATGTATACATGTTACATGATCTCACGTGATTGGCTGTTACGTTACGTTTGTTACGGGAGTTTAGTCATTTGACTAGATGTTACGTGATGTTACGTGATTTTTAGTCAGATGTATACATGTTACATGATCTCACGTGATTGGCTGTTACGTTACGTTTGTTACGGGAGTTTAGTCATTTGACAAGATGTTACGTGATGTTACGTCATTTTTTAGTCAGATGTATACATGTTACATGATCTCACGTGATTGGCTGTTACGTTACGTTTGTTACGGGAGTTTAGTCATTTGACTAGATGTTACGTGATGTTACGTGATTTTTAGTCAGATGTATACATGTTACATGATCTCACGTGATTGGCTGTTACGTTACGTTTGTTACGGGAGTTTAGTCATTTGACTAGATGTTATGTGATGTTACGTGATTTTTAGTCAGATGTATACATGTTACATGATCTCACGTGATTGGCTGTTACGTTACGTTTGTTACGGGAGTTTAGTCATTTGACTAGATGTTATGTGATGTTACGTGATTTTTAGTAAGATGTATACATGTTACATGATCTCACGGTATTTTAGTGACGTGACTATAGCTGTTACGTGCTTTTGGCGAAAACATGTCACGTGATTTGACGTTACGTGGTTCAAGCGGGAACATTTCACGTCATTAGTTGTTACGAGATCTTAGTCACGTGACTAGTTACGTAAATTTATTCACGTGACCACTCACGTGACTAAGATTACCGTGAGGAAAACGTATGTTCTGTGCGAGAGCTTCCTTCGAATCCTGCATTACGCCTTAAGTTGAAGATGGCATACACGTAAGTTTTAGGCATATTATTTGGTAAATAAGTTGATAACAGGAAGAGTTGCACGATTTCTAAGTGTTCTGTTACCGCATTTCCAGAAGATGAACTCCACTGACAACTCGGGCACTATTTGTCTTTGCCTCAGCCAGGGTTGCCACTAGTGGCTACTTTTCGCCAAATTGGCGAATTTGAGAGGCCCGCGGCGACCTAAAATTATGAATGGCGACATGGCGAATTTTTGGCGATTTTCGGTTTAGGTCTCGACTGATTTATGCATTCTTTGCTCAGTGTCTTCCCCGCGAATGAGCGCCATGTTTTTCCACTTTTCTTGGTTTTCGACTCACCAGTAGAAGAAGCACTTTACGCTTATTTCAGTGCGTCCGTCTTCTTTCCCAATTAACCTAGATCCTAGAGGTACTGGTGCGTCCCCCCTGAAACGTCTCCGCAAAATATAATACAGCAGACTGCTTCGCGTGCCACGAGGCTGCGGTGTTTGTATAAGTGTTTTAGGTGCTTTAAGCTTCTCTCGCTTCAGAAGTGGCTAGACGATGGTTAGGCCGCGTGTTCCGAGCATTTCTCCAACTTGTCTGAATAGCTTGTCAACTTCGTCACAGCTGCTGTACCGCCTAATTCGGTATTTAGAGTTTCATTTTGTTATTAAGATACTTTTCAGGCAGACCAAGAAGTCGGCTTCTTTGGGCAGCCTTCAGAAACTGCACTGAGGCGAATGTGTAGCGTAAGCTTGACCGCACAGAAAACGTGGTGCGCGCATTGCGAACGTTACACAGCACTTTCGAAGAAGTTCTTTCCGTTGTTCCGCGTGTGCAGCCAGAAAGGCTACACATGCCATCCATCTCTTCTAGCGACTGCTTCGCTCTGTATTCTCTACAACTGAAACCAATTCCGCCACAAGTTCTCGGTACGAGGCGCTAGGGTGCATGGAGGCTGCTGGTGTATGTCCTTTCACAGCACTCACCACTAGAGCCATCGGGATCCTGACACTTCCGATCTGAAACGCCGCAGCGGAAAGAGTCTTTTTCTCATGTAACCTTGACTAACACGGAACTTCGCAGTACGCTGACGCTAGACCTTTTGGAGTCTATCTTAGGAATCAAATGTGACCTTTCTCTGCGGTAAAATGCGTTGAGAAACTACGTCGCTCCAAAGGAAGCTATTCGCCAAATGACGGCGAATTATCCTGGGGCTTCCATCATTTACCAGTAGTGTCCCTTCCGCGATACCAGGGAACTGTGTCAGGGTCACGTACCTAGGAATATTTATGGCCGACAGGCGGATACGTGTCGTTTGTGCAATAAAAATATTATTTACTCGGGTATTCTCCACTGTTCTCGGTGAGCGTGTGCAGTAAAAAGAATCGCTATATGACATTCAAATTGTCTATCCGTTCATTTATTTTATACCTCAGACGCATCGGATTGACGCGTGTAGAGATAAGCGACCATCAGAAATGGACAGTGGCGCCCGGTATCAAATTAGTTCAAACTCAAAATGTATAAGAATCACGAATGATTGGTTCCTTGAAGACTTGAATCGTGGTTGTGTTACCTTCAAGAAACCTTTTAATTCATGTATGGGGACGTAAAGCTGTCTACAAACAACGTCAGAATGGCTGACAGTTGGGCTTGTTGGTTCATGATCCGATGTGTTGAATTGCGCTCTGTGTGTCGTCGTCTCTTCTTGTAGTCCATGTCTTATTTGCGCAATTCAACACTTCGGTACAAATAACGGTTTCGCGCTTTTCACGTAAGGTTTACCGCACTTTCACCTTCGAATCGAGCGGACTACGATGGAAGGATATCATGAGCGTTCCATCCATAAGGGGTGGTAACCGTTGCGCCACGAAGCCCATCTCACGGCTAGTCAGAAAACAAGGCGCACCTAGCACTCCCATGTTGAAGCGGGTGAAGTGGTTGGCAATGAAACACGTCAATATAACTTAGGGGTTATGGATAGTACTGTATTGTACGGGATAAAATACATAATTTGCATTTTTATTAGTAGGCATGCCACACATATCTAGAGTGGCGACTTTTCTGGCGAAATTTGAAAAAAAAAAGGCGACTTTTGGCGACTTTTTTTCGCTCGTTATTCGGCGACATTGACACGAAAGTCAGTGGCAACCCTGGCCTCAGCGAGAGTCCGCAAGCGGAGTTTTTTCCCTGCTTTCTCGTAGACACCACAGCCTCCGTACTATATTCACGTGACGAGCCCCGAGCGTTTTTATCGCTGTTTTACTTCGCGGCGCAAATCTACTGGCGGCATTAAGCGCCTCGGATTAGAAGGTTCACGGAAGTTGCGTGTCATAGTCAGTGACGCTGAAATCACTGCGCTGAAGTGCGTAACTAACATTCGCGGGAATCTCGGCTCCCTTGGAAAGGCATGACCTTGTGCTTGAAATGTTGGCCGCCTTTGTGCCAGGCCGCGATTTCAGGTTTTTTTATATTGTCTGGGGTTTTATATCCCAAAACGACGATATTGCCACGCGCGTTTCTTTCACTGTATTCGGTTTCCGCCCACAAAGACTATCAGCAGTAGTCGGCGCCGACCGCGCCTCATTGTTCCAGAAGCTTCTCGCTTGTAGTAGATCGTTCTGTTAAGATTGCACGCAAGACGCTAACACTCAAGATTATTCCAGAGCTTCCGCGACGACTAGTGATAAGGCTAGAATGTTCGACGCGTGCGTTATAAAAGCCGGCGCGTTCCAGCGATGTACAGTTTTGATCGACGGCTGACGCTTTGTTCGCCGCTATCACTGCCAGTGTGTAGGGCTGTAGCCTGACCTTCAGTTTTCCGGCCACAAGTTCGGCCTAATAAAGAGTTTCTTCTTTGACACGCCGACTGTAGCCTTCGTCGACGTCACGACCACGTGACATCTGGTGGAGGTGCTTCCTGGTCCATGCACCGAACGCCCCCCCTCCAGCCGTGAGCCAAGCCCACGTCGTGAAGAAGACATCGACGCCAGCTTCGATCAGCGAGCTAGCCGCAGGCAACGAGGGCTACCTCCAGAGTACGGGCTTCAACCTGACCAGACTCGGAAGACCAAGGCCACGACCACTACTGCAGAGACGATGACCACCCTTGTGCCGCCTGCACCGATCCTGCTCCGGCAA
Source organism: Rhipicephalus appendiculatus (assembly GCA_030522465.1). NCBI lineage: Eukaryota > Metazoa > Arthropoda > Arachnida > Ixodida > Ixodidae > Rhipicephalus > Rhipicephalus appendiculatus. The sequence continues at coordinate 6,215 of JALIZH010026924.1, forward strand.
CCCAAGGAGCCGCCAACTTTCCGCGGTTCACCACTCAAAGACCCGGAGAGCTGGCTTGAACGGTTCGACCGCGTCGCCATCTTCAACAACTGGACCAACGATGACAAGTTGCGGCACGTTTATTTTGCCCTGCAAGATTCCGCTCGGACATGGTTCGAGAACCGAGGAGCCACACTCCGGACCTGGGACCTTTTTCGTGCCGCACTTCTGGAGACCTTCACAAGCGTCGTCCGGAAGGAAAGAGCCGAAACCTTGCTGGAGAGCCGTGTACAACTCCCAAATGAGAACGTCGGGATGTACACAGAAGAAATGACGCTCCTGTTTCGTCATGCTGACCCCGCTATGTCCGAGGAGAAGAAGCTTCGCTTCCTGATGCGGGGAGTTAAGCAGAAACTGTTCGCCGGCCTTGTACGCAACCCACCCACGACGGTCATGGAATTCGTCTCAGAGGCCACGACGATTGAAAAGGCCCTCGAAATGCGTACGAGGCAGTACAACCGCCGCTTTCCGACGACGAACTACGGCGAGGTTCAGTCATTTCAATCGCATGACTTGCGCGAGACTATACGAGCGATCGTGCGGGAGGAACTGCGCAGGCTTATGCCTTCGCCACAACCTCAAGTGGATTCGATGGCAGACATTGTCCGCGAGGAAGTTCGACAGTCGCTCGGAATAGCCGAAGCACTGCAGCCTCAGCCGGAAGCTATGAGCTACGCCGCTGCAGTCCGCCGCAACGCTCCCCAAGGCCGCGTCATGAAGCTGCACCACAACAGTTCCGCCGCCAGACTCCGCCGCCATCACCATCGACGCCATACCGCCCGCCAAACGGCCAGCGCTACGCTCCGAGGAAGACCGACGTTTGGCGGGCCCCTGACAACCGCCCACTGTGCTACCACTGTGGAGAAGTCGGCCACACATACCGCCGCTGCCAGTACCGCCAAATGGGCCTACGCGGCTTCGCCGTCAACGCAGCGCCCCCACAGCACGGCGAGCGACCACGCGACATCGCCGACTACTTGACCAGCACTGAACAGGCACCTCGACGGTCATCGCGTTCACCATCGCCCGGCCGCTACATTTCGCCGCACCGCCGGCAGTACACTGGCCCAAACCGGGGCCGGTCGCCTAGCCCGTACCCGGAAAACTAGGGGCAGCAACCGTTGGAGGTGCGGTTGCTGTACGACGAACTAACGAAGACCCTCCGCCGACGACGACGACGCGACGAAACCCGCTGAACACGACGCGAAGCAGACAGAGCGCTGCGGACGGAAGCTTGCGGACTGAGGAAAATCTGACGACGCAGCATGGAAGCAGCGCAACAATTCGACATAGCCGTGATCCGACGCCGCGATCTAAGCGCAACGCAAGGCGACGGACTAGCGACCTCGACGTTCTCATCGACGGCCACAGTGTCACAGCTCTCGTCGACACCGGAGCCGACTATTCCGTCATTAGTGGGACGTTCGCCGCGCAGTTGAAGAAAGTGAGGACTGCTTGGGAAGGCCCTGAAATCCGGACAGCCGGAGGCCACCTAGTAACGCCGGCAGGAATCTGTACAGCGAGAGTCACCATTAACAACCGGATTTATCCCGCGAGCTTCGTCGTCCTACAGCGCTGCTCGAGAGATGTCATCCTTGGTATGGACTTCCTAGGCCTTCACGGAGCAGTCATCGATCTGAGATCCAAGTCGATAACGCTATCCACCGAAAAAGCACTACCGCCGCACACGCCATCAGGGAAGCACGCCTTGAATGTGCTCGAAGACCAAGTCACCATTCCCCCCTGCTCCAGCGTCAGCATTTCCGTCGGCACTCGAAAATCAATAGACCTTCAAGGCGTCGTTGAAGGCGACCAGCACCTGTTAATCAACCGCGAGATTTGCGTCGCCAGAGGAATAGCCGAGCTGCGAGGAGGGAAAACATCAGTGATGCTCACGAACTTCAGCAACGAATACAAGCACGTGAGCAAAGGCACGACGGTTGCCTATATCGAAGAAATTGTGGAAGCCAGCAACGCTTTCACCCTCGCCGAGTCTATCGAAGCTACTACGACGAACGAAGATCATCAACTAGCCTTCGACGTTAACGCGCGCCTTCCGACGCATAAGCAGGAAAAGCTCAAAACCCTGCTCCTGCAATACAAGGACTGCTTTTCATCGTCGTCAAGAGTTCGACAGACCCCAGTCGGAACACATCGCATCATAACCGAAGAAAGTGCCAGGCCACTTCGTCAGAGCCCGTACAGAGTTTCGGCGCGAGAACGCAAGGCCATAAAGAAACAAGTCGACGAAATGCTTCGCGACGACATCATCCGGCCTTCAAAGAGTCCGTGGGCGTCGCCTGTGGTGTTAGTGAAGAAGAAAGATGGGACCCCTACGTTTCTGCGTCGATTATCGTCGCCTGAACAAAATCACAAAGAAAGACGTGTATCCTCTCCCACCAATAGACGACGCCCTAGATCGACTCCACAACGCCAAGTACTTTTCCTCGATGGACCTCAAGACGGGCTACTGGCAAATCGAAGTCGACGAGAGAGACCGAGAAAAAACTGCCTTCATTACACCGGACGGTTTGTTCGAGTTCAAGGTCATGCCCTTCGGCCTTTGCTCGGCGCCTGCGACTTTCCAACGGGTTATGGATACAGTACTGGCTGGCTTGAAGTGGCAAACATGCCTCGTTTACTTGGACGACGTCGTTGTGTTTTCCTCGAACTTCGACGAAGACCTCGAGCGTCTTGAATCAGTACTTGAAGCAATCAAGAGCTGCGGACTAACCCTGAAGCCGGAAAAGTGCCGCTTCGCGTACGAGGAGCTCCTATTTTTGGGTCACGTGATCAGCAAGACTGGAGTGCGCCCAGACCCGCAGAAAACAGCTGCCATCACCGCCTTCCCGCCACCCACCGACAAGAAGGCGGTTCGCCGATTTCTCGGCCTGTGCGCCTATTACAGACGCTTCGTCAAGGACTTTTCAAGGATCGCCGAGCCACTAACCCAGCTCACGAAGACTGACGTCGAGTTCCGGTGGGAAACGGCGCAAGTTCAAGCATTTCAGGAACTGAAACGACGCCTGCAGACGCATCCGATACTTGCGCATTTCGACGAATACGCCGAGACGGAAATCCACACCGACACAAGCAGCGTAGGACTCGGCGCCGTTCTTGTGCAGAAGACTAACGGAGAAGAAAGGGTTATCAGTTATGCTAGCCGGTCGCTCTCCAAAGCAGAAGGCAACTATTCCACAACAGAAAAAGAGTGCCTTGCCATTATCTGGGCTACGTCAAAGTTTCGCCCCTACCTCTATGGAAGGCCCTTCAAAGTTGTGAGCGACCACCATGCCTTGTGCTGGCTAGCTAACTTTGAAGGACCCTTCAGGTCGTCTCGCACGATGGAGTCTAAGACTTCAAGAATTCGACATCACCGTCGTTTACAAGTCCGGACGAAAGCATTCTGACGCCGACTGCCTGTCCCGTGCCCCCCGTTGATCCACCGCCGCAGGACGACGAAGATGGTGACTATTTCTTGGGAACTTTAAGCGTTGATGACTTCGCCGAACGACAGCGCGCCGATCCGGAACTCAAGGGCCTTATAGAATACCTCGAGGGCAAGGCCACCGTGGCTCCGAAGGTATTCAGACGAGGACTGGAGTCGTTTTTCTTGCGGAACGGCGTTCTTCTAAAGAAAAACTTCTCGCCACGTCGGGCCGACTCCCTCCTCGTGGTACCTTCAGCGTTACGTCCAGAAGTTCTGGATGCTCTGCATGACGACCCGACGGCTAGACACCTTGGATTTTCCCGCACGCTGGCGAGGATACAAGAAAAGTACTACTGGCCTCGCCTCACTGCGGACGTCACCCACTACGTGAAGACTTGCCGAGATTGTCAGCGACGGAAGACACCACCCACTAGGCCAGCCGGACTTCTGCAACCCATCGAGCCACCTCACCGACCGTTCCAGCAAATCGGCATGGACTTACTGGGGCCGTTCCCGACGTCGCATTCCGGAAACAAATGGATCGTCGTGGCAACGGACTACCTCACCCGCTACGCCGAGACAATGGCCCTGCCCAAGGGCAGTGTCACCGAGGTAGCAAAGTTCTTCGTCGAGAACATCGTACTGCGTCATGGCGCCCCAGAGGTCCTCATTACCGACAGAGGTACGGCCTTTACGGCGGACCTAACTCAGGCAATCCTGAGGTACAGCCACACAAGCCACCGCCGGACTACGGCGTACCACCCACAGACCAATGGCCTGACCGAACGTCTCAATAAGACCATCGCCGACATGCTGGCCATGTACGTCGATGTAGAACACAAGACGTGGGACGCCATCCTTCCGTACGTGACCTTCGCATACAACACGGCCTTGCAAGAAACGACGCAGATGACGCCATACAAGTTGGTCTACGGAAGGAGCCCGGCAACGACGCTCGACGTCATGTTACCGAACGTGACCGACGAGGAAAACATCGACGTGACCGCCTACCTACAGCGCGCCGAAGAAGCGCGACAGCTCGCCCGCCTGCGGATCAAGAATCAACAGACGACCGATAGCCGCCGCTACAATCTTCGACGACGCTTCGTGGAATACCAGCCCGGCGATCGTGTTTGGGTGTGGACGCCGATACGCCGACGCGGACTAAGTGAAAAACTTCTGCGACGCTACTTCGGACCGTACAGGGTACTTAGACGTCTCGGCACACTCGACTACGAGGTTGTCCCCGACGGCATTACGAACTCTCAACGGCGCCGTGCGCGACCTGAAGTCGTCCATGTTGTGCGCCTCAAGCCGTTTTACGCGCGTTAGTGAACCTGTGGACTCTACTTTTTTTCATTGGACTTTCTTGCTTGTGCTTATTGTTTATTGTGCTTTCTTGATTTATTTATTGTTGCATGCATTTTCCCCCCGTGTTCTGTTATAAGCATCGGGACGATGCTTTTTCAGAGGGGGGGCATTGCCACGCGCGTTTCTTTCACTGTATTCGGTTTCCGCCCACAAAGACTATCAGCAGTACTCGGCGCAGACCGCGCCTCATTGTTCCAGAAGCTTCTCGCTTGTAGTAGATCGTTCTGTTAAGATTGCACGCAAGACGCTAACACTCAAGATTATTCCAGAGCTTCCGCGACGACTAGTGATAAGGCTAGAATGTTCGACGCGTGCGTTATAAAAGCCGGCGCGTTCCAGCGATGTACAGTTTTGATCGACGGCCGACGCTTTGTTCGCCGCTATCACTGCCAGTGTGTAGTGCTGTAGCCTGACCTTCAGTTTTCCGGCCACAAGTTCGGCCTAATAAAGAGTTTCTTCTTTGACACGCCGACTGTAGCCTTCGTCGACGTCACGACCACGTGACAATATGATTATGAGGGATGCCGTGTAGTGGAGGGCTCTGGAAATTTCGACCCCCTGGTGTTTTTAACGTGCATTGACATCGCACATTACACGGTCCTCTAGCATTTCCCCTCCATCGAAATGCGACCGCCGTGGTCGGGAATGAACCCTCGACCTTTGGGTCAGCAGCCGAGCACCGTAACCGCTACACCACCGTGGCCAACCAATTTCAGGTTTTGTGGACTTGTTCCCAACGTAATGATGGGGACTGCCCGTTTATTTGGCTGCTGAATATGGAATCGTAGCGAAGAAATCCAAAGTACGATACTCACGGATTCAACCACGGCATCATTTTTCTTGTATAAAGACTGCTATAAGCAACCGATCGAGATAACCATCTCATGTCACGACCACTATAGACCAGATCATTTTTACTCTCGCACCCACGTTTAGAGCAAGCATACATAATCTTGACCCCAGTTGTCATCTGTCGGCGAGGCCAGCGTAGGGGCTGCGGAATGGTTACGTCACAGCTGATGGCGAGCGAACACTGGCGGCCATGATGTGATAAGAACAGGCTGAATGCTAGCGTAGTCGTCCGTTCCACGTAATCAGCAGCCCCCCAGCAAAGATGGCTGCTCCCGGCAAGCAATGAAAATTCTGGTCTATATCTCTAAAGATATTGTTGGCTCTGATGTACACGATAGAATCGAAATTACGCCGATAGGACCCGAACTGAGGACGGTGAAAAGGACAGTGTGTTCGTTACTTAGCCCTAAATTGTCTTGTTTCAATCCGTGTACATTGGGAAACCGATGAATGGAAACACAATATGGTAGAAACGTTTTCTGAACAGGAATAAGGGCCTCAGGCTGGATGGTCGATGTCTTCATCGATGGGCCTATATAATTCAAACTCGTCCTTCACTAGCCCTTACAAGCCTAAAATGTTTACGATGATAAGGCGTCTTTCACGAATATTGGTCCAGCCATCGAAACGTCCGCCAACCGGTATGAGACCTTTATTCCTGTTCAGACAGCCTCTATAGCGCAATGATTTGGTGCTTTGGACCGCAGTGTTCATCTTTGTCGCAAATTCAGTCATGAAATACTACCCACTTCGAAGGGAAAAAGCGTAAATTCAAGGGCTCGTTTCCTTTGTTAGGCACAATATTAATTATAACTAAGAAACAATGATGCAAAGGAAAGTATAGGGGATGTTATTACAATTGTAATGTAAATGTGAAGAAAGAAAAGTGGGCGGTAAGGTCCCTGCCGACAGTAAGTTATCACAATTTTTTCGCTTTAACAATGCGTTGCCGTCATGTTTATGAGCAGCACTTCATCTTAGATGAAATTTATTTTAATTTAAAGTGTAATGAAGGTAGCGGACATGTGGCTTGACCACGAGAGAAGAGAAAGACTACGACGAGCGATCGCTGCCCGCGCTTCTGTTAGTCCTTGTAGTAGGAAAACCCGTGTCTAGTTGTAGCGACTCCTGCCATTAAAACACCCTCGTTTGAACTGGTGGAGGTGCTGGGGTACATCTGGTCTTCACCCTGAAACTGCTGGAACTACGCAGCCGGACACTACCACGACCTGTCACGATGACTGATCCGGGACCGTCTCAGGGCGCTCCTGATCCCGCACCTACGCCTGTCTTCTGCCCTGGCGCACTCCGGCAGCACGATCCTCCCATATTCAGTGGTGCAGATGACCACGACGTGGAAGACTGGCTTGCCGAGTATGAGCTGGTAGCCGCTTACAATAAGTGGGACGCCAGTGACAAGCTCACAAATCTGAACTTCTACTTAACCGACGTCGCGAAACTCTGGTACAAAAATCATCGAACCGATTTCACCACCTGGTCAGATTTCACGACAACGTTCACGGAGGTCTTTGGACGTCCTGCTGTACGCCGGCTTCGAGCTGAACAGCGCTTGCGTGGCGGAGTCCAAAGAAAAGATGAAACATTCGCCAGCTACATCGAAGATGTGCTCTCTCTTTGCAAGCTCGTCAATTCCTCTCTGGATGAAGCGGGCAAGATCAAGCACATCCTGAAAGGTATCGATGATGATGCATTCCAGATGCTTGCCGCGAAAAGTCCTCAAACGGTCGCAGATGTCATCCAGCTCTGCCAGAGTTATGATGAGCTGCGCAGGCAGCGCGCTTCGACACGCTGCGCTGCTCAAGATGCCGCAGATGTTTCATCTTTGGGCTTACGCCATGACAGCGCCGATCATTCAGCTTTGCTTCCACTCATAAAACAGTTCATTCGTGAGGAGGTCGCACGGCAGCTCTCTATCATCTCCACAACATCGGAGCCGCTGGCGTCTCTGGCGCCTTCTCTTCGTCAAGTCATCGAGACGCAAGTTGCCGAAGCTTTGCCCTCTAGTTCGACTCCGTTGCCTGTTGCTGCCCCACTCACCTACGCTGCCGTTGCTGCTCGAGCACGCGCCCCGCCGTCTCCTGCCGCCTACCAAGCTACTGGCAGAGTTTATACGTCACAGCCACCGACACGTCCGCTTACACTTCCGTATTAAGCCAACGTTGCCCCTGCCCTCAACCCATGGCGCACGCACGATAATCGGCCCATATGTTTCTCGTGCGGCATTCCAGGTCACGTCGCTCGCCACTGCCGCCGTCGCAGCTTCCCTCTTCGTGACAATTCAGGGGCCTCCAACTACGTTCAGGCTCAACCTCCATATGCCGGGGCCTCCAACTGTGTTCAGGCTCAACCTCTATATGCCGTCCCTGCTGATCCTACTCCGGACCACCCAACGACCAGGCATCGACCATTCGATCCACGCCGGTCGCCTTCTCCCCGTCGCCGGTCCATTTCCCCAATGCTACGTCACCACAGCCCGCAACGAGGGGAAAACTCACAGTCGCAGTTCCGGAGGCAAGAGCTGCGTTACTGTCGAACATTTCAAGACCTAATCTTTGTCCTCCGAACGAAATTGAACTGTCTGTAGATGGCGCCAATGTACATGCACTTGTCGACACTGGAGCTGCCGTATCTGTCATTAGCGAAAAAAACTGCCACAATTTTAACAAGGTGACCACTCCCCTTACCGATATCTCTCTACAAACGGCTACGTCACACCACATTCCACCATCGGCGTTGTGCACCGCGCGAGTCGTCATACAAGGTGTCATGTATGTCGTCGAATTTGTCGTCCTATTCCGTTCCTCGCACGACGTTATTCTGGGATGGAACTTCCTATCGTCAAACTCTGCTCTAGTGGACTGCGCTCGTTCCGAACTAACATTATCTGTGTCGTGCTTCGACCCCGACGACCACCAGTCTAGTAAAGTGTTTGCCGATTCTGACGTTACTATTGCACCTTTCTCCGCCGCTCTCATTCCGGTGTCGTGTGCCCCTGTTGCGACCGCACCTGTTTTGTTTACGCCATCAGCCTGTTCCGCGCGCCGTCGGAACGTCTTGCTTCCATTCGCCGTCGTCACTTTCTGCAACGGTTATTCTGAAATTTACGTGTGTAATCCCTCGGCAAGCGCTTCATCAGTACTCCGTGGGGAATGTCTGGGAAACTACGAAGTTTTCTACTGCGTTATCCCCGCTGCTATACCGGACCCTGCGGCGTCACTCTCGATTTGTACAGTCACACCACCTACTGCGGCCAATGACCATGTGGACGTTTTCTCCAAGGCCATTGATCCTGAGCTCACGCCTCACCAACGCGGAGAGATCGTTACCCTGCTACAGCGTTTTCGCGCTTCATTCGATTGCGATCAGCCATCTTTAGGCCGAATATCAACAGTCGTTCACAGTATTGACACTGGTCAACAAGCCCCACTACGACAGCGTCCATACCGTGTGTCGTCTGCAGAACGCCGTGTCATCAACCAACAAGTGGACGACATGATGAAACGCGGCATCATCGAGCCTTCCAACAGCCCCTGGGCTTCCCCGGTAGTCCTCGTTAAGAAAAAAGACGGGTCCATCAGGTTCTGCGTCGACTACCGCCGACTCAACAAAATTACGCGTAAAGACGTGTACCCTCTGTCCCGTATTGATGATGCATTGGACTGCCTACAGGGAGCAGAATTCTTTTCTTCATTAGATTTGCGCTCCGGCTATTGGCAGGTGCCGATGGCGGAGGCCGACCGCGCGAAGACGGCCTTCGTAACACCTGATGGGCTCTATGAATTCACCGTTATGCCCTTCGGCCTCTGCAACGCGCCAGCCACTTTCGAAAGGATGATGGACGCTACCCTTCGCGGTCTGAAATGGAACACCTGTCTTTGCTACTTAGACGATATTGTGGTATTTTCAACCGACTTCGCGTCCCACCTTACTTGCCTCGAGCAAGTCCTGACGTGCCTCTCTACGGCGGGTCTTCAACTTAATTTGAAGAAATGCCACTTCGCTGCTCGCAAGCTTACCATCCTCGGCCATGTAGGTTCAAAAGACGGTATCCTTCCGGACCCTGCGAAACTTAGTGCCGTTGCTGCGTTCCCGAAACCGACCACCATCAAAGAGCTTCGTAGCTTCATCGGCTTATGTTCCTATTTCCGACGCTTCATCCGTGACTTTGCTTCAATTATGGCCCCCTTGACCAACCTTCTCGCCGGCAGTTCTGATCTATCAGCCTGGTCACAGGCGTGCGACGATGCATTTCACGAACTTCGACGCCTTTTCACTGCCCCGCCAATACTGCGACATTTCGATCCGTCAGCACCAACAGAGCTTCATACTGACGCTAGTGACGTTGGGCTTGGTGCCATACTTGCCCAACGCAAAGGTGGCTTTGAAGAATATGTCGTTGCTTACGCCAGCCGCACGCTCACGAAAGCTGGGAAAAACTATTCTGTCACAGAAAAAGAGTGTCTCGCCATTATATGGGCGATTGGAAAATTTCGCCCGTACCTGTATGGACGTCCATTTGATATTATGACAGATCATCATGCATTATGCTGGTTATCTTCACTAAAAGATCCGAATGGTCGGCTCGCTCGCTGGGCATTGCGCCTGCAGGAATTCAACATCCATGTTTTTTACCGTTCTGGTCGGAAGCATTCTGATGCGGATGCCCTCTCCCGCTCACCTTTGCCTGCTGAGCCCACCTGCTCGTCTATTTCCGTGGGCGGTGCATTTGCCATCAACATTTCGGACATGCCTTCCGAGCAACGTAAAGACCCCTGGATCACTTCGCTTGTGGAAGTCCTCTCGAACAAGACGCCCTCTCCTGTCTCTCGGACGCTTCGGCGCCAAGCCCAACACTTCGCTATTCGAGATAACCTGCTCTACCGCCGCAGCTACAACTTGGTCGGCCGAAAGTGGCTGCTTGTTATTCCTCGACACCTCCGCTCGGACATCTGCGCCACTGTTCACGATGATCCACAATGCGGTCACGCTGGTGTCTTAAAGACATACACACGCCTTCAGCTTCGGTACTACTTGCGCGGTATGTACCGTTTCGTTCGCCAGTACATCCGGTCGTGCCCTACGTGCCAACGACGCAAGACACCACCTCAACATATCGCCGGTACGTTGCAACGTCTACCGTGTCCCGCCCGCCCTTTTGAGCGCGTTGGAATCGACTTATACGGTCCGCTTCCCTACACTCCAAGCGGCAACCGCTGGGTTATAGTGGCCATCGATCACCTGACGCGGTATGCTGAAACATCGGCGCTAATTTCTGCTACCGCAAAAGACGTGGCTAGCTTCATACTTCGAAACCTCGTCTTAAGACATGGAGCACCTCGAGAATTACTTAGCGACCGCGGGCGTGTTTTTCTATCCGATGCTATTACGGCCTTGCTGAAGGAGTGTCACATCATACACCGCACTACCACGGCATATCATCCCCAAACTAATGAGATGACGGAGCGTTTCAATCACACACTTGGCGATATGCTGTCCATGTACGCCTCATCTGACCACACCAATTGGGACAGCATACTACCTTTCGTCACGTATGCCTGCAACACTGCAACACAAAGCACCACTGTATTCTCACCTTTCTTTCTTCTTTATGGACATGAACCTTCATCTACAATGGACACAATTCTTCCGTACCGGCCTGACTCTTCAGAGTTCACAACTGTTTCACGAGCAGCCGCATATGCAGAAGAATGTCGTCAGCTTGCTCGTTCATTCACCTCGCACGACAAAAGTCGTCAGAAACATCGCCACGATGAATCGATTACTGCTACATACTTTGCTCCCGGCACACTGGTATGGTTGTGGGTTCCATCTACTCCCTGCGGGAGCTCGCACAAGCTATCTTCGAAGTACCACGGCCCTTATCGGGTACTGCAACAAACGTCTGCAGTCAATTACCTCGTGGAGCCGCTCGACGCGTCTTCGGACAAGCGTCGCCGTGGACAAGAAATTGTGCACGTCTCCAGGCTCCCTTAGGTCGCTAGGATGGCTCCCTTATTGCCCGGGAGTGATTGTAATGAAGGTAGTGGACATGTGGCTTGACCACGAGAGAAGAGAAAGACTACGACGAGCGATCGCTGCCCGCGCTTCTGTTAGCCCTTGTAGTAGGAAAACCCGTGTCTAGTTGTAGCGACTCCTGCCATTAAAACACCCTCGTTTGAAAAGTTTTAAATTTACTAGAAACATATCTTCTCTATCATCCTGTATTCGCCTTACCTCTTTCCGCAGCACATGGCAGCCAGCCGGTCTAAAAACTGGCTAACCTTCCTTCCTATTTTCACCCTTGAGCTACCACAAGATATAACCCATTGGCATAAATAATTGAACGCATACGTACGGACTATATAACAAAGCATATACATGACGCATAAAAACATCCACACGCGCAGACAAACGGAGAAGAAACCGCTCGCAACTTAACACGTATGTCAGTGATCTCGTCGACACCAGACGCTTCGGGGAGCAGTGCGTTCGCGTGCGGCCTCAGCGGCGTGACTGACCGAGCCGCCGTTTGCTATGACAACGCTAATCACATACAAAAGGATCACATGGCGAGGCCATACCAGACGCGCTCTTTCCACAACTTTTACGGGCATGCAGTTCCGGCATTTATTTTATTGTTTTGAGGAGCACGCAGCTATTCTTTCTTGCTAATAAACCACCAATGAGCCAGCAAAAGTTCCCAGCTTCACCATGCTTGTTCCTTATGACGACAAGGCCACCTTCCGTAAGCCTGGCTTTGAACTGAATAAGGCGGCTTTCTGAAACGCACTCTAACCTTTTCTCATCCTTAAACTTTCCCCTTCCTTATGAATTGGCGCACCATGAGCATGGCATGTAAATCATGTTGTACGTGGCATGGATATCATGATTTTCATTTTACCATCTGTCGTTTATGTTCGTCATACAGACACGTCGTGCCATACAAAATTTCGTTTACATCAAGCCAGCGAAACGGTCCTGAGTGCACGATGAGCATGGCATGTAGATCATGTTGTACGTGACATGAGTCTCTTGGTTTTCATATTACCACCTGCCATTTATATTCATCATGCAGGCACGTGACGCAATACCACATTTGTTTTATATCAAGTCAGCGAAATGGCCATGAGCGCACCATGAGTGTGGCATTGTGGGGGTCTGAATGTTAGCGCAGGTTGGCCAGACGAACGACGGACGCTCAAAGAGACAGGAAGAGACAGAGAGAAGTTTAAGGCGACACAAACAGGACGTGGGACTAACAACTATACAACGGACATAAACATAACAAAGTAGTCTATTGACCGCGCCATCAGTCACGAGCACTCACAGTCAGCGGCCGGCGGTCTGGCGGCGTGGGGCGGCGAGTCCGAAGGTAGCCAAGCCGTCGGCTTGCGGCTGACCTTGACGGCAGTGACGACACCGCGGCGGTTGTCGTAGGTGGCATCGCACGACGACAGGACGAGGCACGGCCGCAGAAGAGTGGCCGCACGTCGGGCGTGACCAAGGTTTCCGGAACAGCACCGGTCGTGGCCCAGGCTCCGGAACAGCTCTGGATCGGGCCAGGCACAGGAGCAGGCACAGGAAGAGCCTCCGTTGAGGCCTCCAGATCAGAGACGAGCACCGGGGCCTGGCCCAGGCTCGTGAAGGGTACCGGGGTGTGGACCCGGTAAGAAGACCTGCCCGGGACGAAGCCGGAGCCAAGGACGGGGTAGAGGTGGTCACAAGAGCCGGGGCGGAGCCGAGCTCAGGAGGCCGCGACGATGACGAAGCCGGAACGGAGCCAGCGCTTCATCCGCTCTCGTCGAGTTCCCGACGTCCCCCTGTCTCGGCCGGCCAGCTTGTTCCCTTCCTTGCTCGAGCTGCTTCTCCGTGGCCCGCGCACCACATGCGCTCTTCTTCGTCGGCTTACACAAATCCCCATCACGACGCGCTTCACTTTCGGCCCCGCACGCCGATCATCATCACCGGCCCCGCGCACTTCAAAATCGGCACCGCATGCCGAACACACGACGCCGACGCTCAATCACCGTCCTCTAATTACCACAGGCATGTAAATCATGTTGTACATGACATGAATCTCATGATTTTCATATTACCACCTGCCATGTATGTTCGTCATACAGGCACGTCGCGCCATACAAATTATGCTTTATATCCAGCCTGCGAAAAGGCCGTGAGCGCACCATGAGCGTGGCATATAAATCATGTTTTACATGACATGGATATCATGATTTTCATTTTACCACCTTCCATTTATGTTCTTCACACAGGCATGTAGCGCCGTAAAAAATTTGGTTCATATTAAGCCAGCGAAATGGCCGTGAGCGCGCCATGTAAATCATGTTGTACATGACATGAATCTCATAGTCATGTACATCAATCTCATAGTCAATTCGCTGAAGTTCGCTAATAAAGACTTCGCATTTAATACTTTTCTTTAGACAACACTGAACACTAGACTGCATACAATTAATTGACGATAATTAAGCTCCTAAATAATCATAACAATCAACAGTGCAAGTCGATTATAGGAAATTATGAGCTATAATCATATCGTAACACTACAAATTGAAATACCATATATACTATACAGGTACTATACAGGTGCTGAGACTGGCCCCCCTAAGATTTAAATAAATGATTGGATTCGTTTTTATTAATTATTACTATTACTATTTTCCTGTACGCCAGACTGACAATTTTCATCACATCTGCTCACTTTTCCTGAGTTTTAACGCGATCAACACGCACTTTTTTGTCATTTTAGCGTAAGGCGATTTTTTTCCCTGTAGGCTTGCTTTTCCGCAGTATATAATGCGAAAAACTCTTACGGAACAAAATACATCCGGTGTAATCACACCAAATTGCAAACACTTAGAGAGGTTGTCCTAGTGTATCTGCCACTAGAGTGCCAATTGCGAATAATTGATCGTTGCGCTTCAATTGATTTTTTTAAAAAATCACCCTATGCATTTTCATTGGAGACACAAAATGTCTCGGGAAAAAAATCCTGCCGGCAGATTAAAACAGATCGCGATGTACAGCATAGCATCGTTGTCGGCCTTATGTGCGTTGAGTACAAATTGTGACAAATGAGGCTTTGCTTGGTAATCATTTTAACACGAAAGTGTTTTATGCCGGGGTCTACCAAGATTTGAGTGACGTACTTCCGTCACGGCAATGACGTCGAAAAAATACGCCTGATCAGAAGACAAAGAAAAAAACTTCCGCCAACGGGAATGGAACCTACGACCTCTTGGTCAGCGACAACACATACCGGGCACGCTACCCATTGCACCATGGTCACATACTCTGCAGCCTTTAAAAACAAGTCTTTTATATCTACCACTGTCCTCTCACAGTGCCCTTGCTAAAGTGAAGTACTGCATTATGACCGTGAAATGCACGATTAGTTCCTTCAAAGAGTCGTTTCTACGCGTCCATCCCATTCAGCCCGTTTCGAATAGGAAAAGTGCAATTTTGTCGACGCGTAACACACTGCCAGGTGGCGTTCTTACCCCTAGCATCGGCCTCGCTCGTAGCTTCCGTCTACTAAAAAAATATCGCTGGGACGCGCGAGTACTTCACGTGGCCGTAACTCCGTGTTCCCCGCGAAAAATCGCAGCTGGCCAATGGGGAAGACACGACGCGCGTTGCGTTTCCCTCTTGCCGGGCAGCGTTGTAACTCTAACATGCAGCGAGTAGACGACCTTAGCCCATGTTCGGCGTCCAATCAGTGACGCTCTTCTAGCTGTCACACCGCTTTCTATGATTCCGCTTTCACCGTGCAGCTACCACAAGCACCTATGACCACAATGGTTTGTTTAATCATTGATCATGGACGTTAGTCGTCGGGATACAGATGTACCACCAAGCGTCAACGTGGATGCATCCACGTTTAACGGTCCTATAACTGTCACACTCCAACAGACATTGTGGAAGCTCTCTTATATCAATGTACAGTAAACATTCAACTACTTCCGTAAGGACAGGTTTCACTTTCGTGTTATACCGATTCCTATGACAGAGGGATCAACCATGTTTTGTAGCGTTAGCTACACTGGCCTAGGCAAAGCCGTTTCGCGCGGCACATCGAGAGCCGTGCTGCGCATGCGCGAGGATCAGTGATGTCACACAGGTGGCCCACCGGAGCCGGCATCTCCCGCGCACTCCGCCGCCGCCGCGCGCAACTCACCACCGCCGGCCGCCGGTCTGCGCATTCCAGAGGAGTGACGTCGTAGCCGTGGTAGACGCACTGGTGCCGGCGCGCGCGCGCAGCTTTTCGCCTTCGCTGTGCAGTCGCCATCTGACACTGCGCTGGAGCCGCTGCGCTTCTGACTGGCGTTTGCCAGTGTGGTATAGCCATGGAGAAGGAGAGCGCGAATGCTGCTCAACGGCGCAGAAGAGCGGAGAAGCGTGACTCATCGGATCCCGAAGTAGTTGCCTGGCAATTAGCGGTTGAGGGTAGGAAGAATGAACAGAATACTGTGTTGGGGCCATAGAGACGGCAGCGTGTTACTTCACTGATTACGAAGCCGTCTTTGTGGCAATAGAGAAGCAACCTGACGTTGAGCAAAAATATACACGTGCCACATAATACGTATACCGTGTTTGTGTGTCATTGGAGCAGCAGTAAGCATGATAATCAAGCTAATACTAGACAATCAGGAAAGCTAACAATAATCAGCTGAACCTTTGCTAACGCTACGTATATCCTGGCATAGCGGAGCTAAGCCACTGCAACATTTTTTTTAAGAGATCGCTACCCATAGAGTTATGCCGAGCGCTTCCCCTTGGGGTCGACTTTGCCGCAGTAGTCGATGTCCCAGATTGCTGGACATGTGATCCTTCCGTACGTGACCTACGCATACAACACGGAAGTGCAAGAAACGACGAAGCTGTCGCCGCGCAAGTTTGTCTACGGAAGGAGCCCGGCAACGACGCTCGACGCAACGCTGCCAGCTATCACCGACGAAGACAGTCTCGACGTCGCCACTTATTTGCAACGTGCCAGCTGGACAGCTCGCCCGCCTGCGTATCAAATACCAGCAGAGGATCGACAGCCGTCACTTCGGCGACGCCACATGAAGTACCAGCCCGGTGACACTGTGTGGGTCTGGACACCGATTCGCCGACGTGGACTTAGTGAAAAACTCTAGCGACGGTACTTCGGACCATGTAGTTCCACGCCTCGGCCCACTCGACTACCAGGTAAGACTAAGATGCGAAGCATCTTATGTTCGGGCCTATGTCCATCCCTCCCGCGTCCCCCGTCTCGCGTCCCGCGTCCGGCCACTTTCATGAAGTAGGGACGCACCTATTATGCGAACCAGAACACTTTAGTAATATGAAGGCCGTCAACCACTACAACAGTCAACCGAGTCATGGCCGAGAGCACAGAGGGGCTGCTTAGCAATGGCTAGGCAGGTGGTGTCTGTCGCCCAGGTTGACCCCATTCTTTGATCTTGCTTGCATGTGTTTGGAGGGGGCTTAGTCCGTCCCGCGTCCCACACCACCACAGCGTGTCCCCTCCTCCTCTCTCTCCTACGCTCACCCCCCTTTCTCTCCTTTAGGAATCCTCTACTCTACGGAGCGGCCCCCCGCGTCCCACACCCCTCACAGCGCATGCGCGTCCCCTCCCCTATCCTCTCCTACGCTCACCCCCCTTTCTCTACTCTAGGAATAATCTGCTCTACGGAGCGGCCCCCCGCGTCCCACACCCCCCCACAGCGAATGCGCGTCCTCTCCCCCTCTCTCATCTAGGAATCCTCTACTCTACAGAGCGGCTACCGCGTCCCACACGCCAACAGCGCATTCACGTCCCCTCTCTCTCCTCTCCTACGGTCCCCGTCCTCTCCTCTAGGAATCCTCTACGGAGGGGCGCGCACGACAGGTGGTGTGACAGCTGCATACTCCGCTGGGGGCGCCACGGTAGTTCAGCGGTATGAAAATGACGGATCGCGCGCGCCTCATTCTCTCTCCTGTTCAGCACCGCGATGAGCGCCCGGACCGCTGCCATGAAATGAGAGCGGCGACGTTCCTCCGCTCAAGCTAATTATCTCCCCCGCTGCTTCGCATCCACACATGGTTCCATTTAGCGGGAGATGGGGAATTTTTTTTACTTGTTTGATTGTTCTCATTTATTGTATGTATTTTGTTCCGTGTTCTATTTTAAGCATCGGGGCGCTTTGCCACGCGCGTTTGTTGTTCCAACCTTGCTGTATTTGGTTTACGCCCACAAAGCCTGTCAGCAATGGTCGGCGCAGACCGCGCCTCAGTGTTCGAAAAGATTCACGATTGCAGTGAAGATTCACGCGCAATACGCGAACACTCGAGCTCATTGCAGGGCTTGCGCGACCCCCAGTGATAAGAGTGGAAAGTTCGACGCGTGATGTATAAAAGACGGCGCCTCCCAACGATGATCCAACGCCTCCTCCATTTTATTCAATGCCAGTGCAAACGCTCGCCCCTCAACGGGAGCCGCCGGTCAGCCTTAGTTCAGGGAGTGGTCGTGATGCGACGCCACATGTTGGGTAGGGCTGCTTGCGTCACACGTGCGTCCGAGCGCTTTCGCACGGAGATGCGATAGACACGTTTTCCCTCTCCAATATCATGCGTCTGTCCGATTTGTTCCTTCGTGCTCCTTCTTTGTAGCTCGAAGCAATGCCGCCGCCGCCTCAGAGCGCTCGTGAGGCCTCTTAAAAGCAGCGCATGCACTGTAGCGTCGCAGTGACGCGTCCCCATTGGTTGCCCGCATAGCGCCACGAACGGAGACGCGCTATCTCAAAACACCGTGTCTCTTACAGAGCCAGCGTGACAGCCAACACAGTGAACACGAGGGATGCAAGACGCCGCCCCACGGATCTGCACACAACTGAACAAAAAAATACTTCATATGATTTCCGTCGTGAGGCACTACATGACGGGTGCTCTCCCACATGAACGCAAAGCACACGCGAAGGCTAGGCGATGGGTGAGAGTAGGAAAGGGCTGAAGGAGAGGGTGGTGAACGGCTGGAACGGGCGCATTTGGCTGGCATTGATAAAATAGAGGAGGCGTGGATGATCAGTTTTTCGACGACCGACGCGCTGGGCGCCGATATCAGTGTACAGCTTCCATGGCTTGCTGTAATTTGAGTTTCCGTTGCGCGGCCACAAGTTCGGCCAAATAAAGAGCCTCACCTTGAAGAAGACGACTGCTGCCTTTTTCGACGTCACGACCACGTGACAATATAATTGCTATCACAATAAAACCACCCTGTATAGATGTTGAGTGGCGCAGCCTCCGCAGCAAACGCATGCATCACGGCTTCATCGTCTCAACAAGAAAAACAGCAACACGCTGTCACGATCAGGTAGAGAGCACATGGCCGATACACACGCAGCTATTAATGGGACTTAAAATTACGCTGCATCACCTAAACCACGTAGGAGCTACCTTACGTGTTTCCGCCGAAACCACGAGACACGTGGATAGCGTGAGGATCCGAGCAAAACTTGACAATCATAGCCATGTGTAGCCATGCTTAGTACAGCTAGCAAAAGCTTAGTACATCTTCCAAACGCTCGGCATTACTAGCAAAACTTATCTAAGTCGAACACTAGTTCTGCTGGTGGTTCCAGGCTTGCGCAAGCAGCACAAGCTGCGCAATTTTTTATGCTTTCAGAATATTCACCATATTCACCGCGTGCTCAGTGTGTCTAACACTGTCAGTGATGTTCCGTCCTGGACAGAAGAATTCCCTTTCCGAGGCCCGAAAATTCCCGATTGCCGGCATTTTTCCCCGCATACATCGCCAAAAATCCCCGCATATGTCCCTGCACAAAGAAAGTTTATATATATATATATATATATATATATATATATATATATATATATATATATATATATATATATATATATATATATATATATATATATATATATATATAGTTCAAAAATATATCAAGCACGTAGGAAAAATTGTTCTCGTAAGGACTGAAGTTTCGGCCGCGGGACCGGCCTTCGTCGGAGTGATGCACACATGCGACATCAACGCAATATAAGACGACCAATGACTTAGCGTAGCACTATTATTGGCTGACAAGCGATTGTTAAAAGCACGTGGTGAACAACAGCGATTGTGGTAACAATCGCTTGTCAGCCAATAATAGTGCTACGCTAAGTCATTGGTCGTCTTATATTGCGTTGATGTCGCATGTGTGCATCACTCCGACGAAGGCCGGTCCCGCGGCCGAAACGTCAGTCCTTACGAGAACAATTTTTCCTACGTGCTTGATATATTTTTTTGAACTGTTACTTCCGGGTCCTGTGTTATCCCTTCATTATATATATATATATATATATATATATATATATATTGTCACGTGGTCGTGACGTCGACGAAGGTAGAAGTCGGTAGGTCCAAAATGAAACTGTTTATTAGGCCGAGCTTGTGGCCGGTAAACAGAAAGTCAGATTACAGCAATACACACCTGCACTGATAGCGGCGAACAGAGCGTCGGCCGTCGATCAAACTGAACATCGTTGGAACGCGCCGGCTTTTATAACGCACGCGTCGAACATTCTAGCCTTATCAGTAGTCGTCGCGCAAGCTCTGGAATAATCTTGAGTGTTAGCGTCTTGCGTGCAATCTTAACAGAACGATCTACTACAAGCGAGAAGCTTCTGGAACAATAAGGCGCGGTCTGCGCCGAGTACTGCTGATAATCTTTGTGGGCGGAAATCGAATACAGCAACTGTGAAAATTAGAAACGCGCGTGGCAATGCCCCCCTCTGAAAAAGCATCGTCCCGATGCTTAAAACAGAACACGGGGAAAAATGCATGCAACAATAAATAACAACAATACAGCAAGAAAGTACAATAAAAAACCAATAAGTGCAGTCCTCAGGTTCGCTAACGCGCGTAATACGGTTTGAGACGCACGACATGGACGACTTCAGGTCGCGCACGGCGCTGTTGAGAGTTCGTAATGCCGTCCGGGACAACCTCGTAGTTCAGAGCGCCTAGACGTCGAAGCACTTTGTACGGCCCGAAGTATCGCCGAAGAAGTTTTTCACAGAGTCCACGTCGGCGTATCGGCGTCCACACCCAAACGCGGTCGCCGGGCTGGTATTCCACGAAGCGTCGCCGAAGATTGTAGCGGCGGCTGTCGGTCGTCTGCTGATTCTTGATTCGCAGGCGGGCGAGTTGTCGGGCTTCCTCGGCGCGCTGTAAGTAGGCGGTGACGTCGATGTTTTCTTCGTCGGTGACGTTCGGTAACATGGCGTCAAGCGTCGTTGCCTGGACTCCGTCCGTAGACCAGCTTGTATGGCGTCATCTGCGTCGTCTCTTGTACGGCCGTGTTGTACGCGAAAGTCACGTAGGGAAGGATCGCATCCCACGTCTTGTGCTCGACGTCGACGTACATGGCCAGCATGTCGGCGATGGTCTTGTTGAGACGCTCGGTGAGGCCATTGGTCTGTGGGTGGTAGGCGGTGGTCCGGCGGTGGCTTGTCTGGCTGTATCTCAAGATCGCCTGAGCTAGGTCAGCAGTAAACGCCGTACCTCTGTCGGTGATGAGAACCTCTGGGGCGCCATGTCGAAGGACGATGTTCTCAACGAAGAACTTAGCTACCTCGGCGGCACTGCCTTTAGGCAGGGCCTTTGTTTCGGCGTAGCGGGTGAGGTAGTCGGTAGCCACGACGATCCATTTATTTCCGCAAGTCGACGTTGGGAACGGCCCCAGGAGGTCCATCCCGATCTGCTGGAACGGTCGCCGAGGAGGCTCGATCGGCTGAAGGAAGCCTGCTGGTCTAGTGGGCGGTGTCTTCCGTCGCTGACAGTCTCGGCACGTCTTTACGTAGCGGGCGACATCGGTGGCAAGGCGCGGCCAGAAGTACTTTTCCTGTACCCTTGCGAGCGTGCGGGAAAGTCCGAGGTGTCCGGCCGCCGGGTCGTCGTGTAGTGCCTGGAGGACTTCTGGTCGTAGTGCTGCAGGCATTACGAGAAGGTAGTCGGCTCGAAGTGGCGAGAAATTCTTCTTTATGACAACGCCGTTTCGCAAGGAAAACGACGCGAGTCCTCGCTTGAATGCCTTTGGAACAATGGCGGTCTTGCCTTCGAGATACTCCACAAGGCCCCTGAGTTCCGGGTCGGCTCGCTGTCGTTCGGCGAAGTCGTCGGCACTTATAGTTCCCAAGAAGAAGTCATCCTCCTGGTCATCCTGCGGCGGCGGGTCGACGGGGGCACGAGACAAGCAGTCGGCGTCAGAGTGTTTTCGTCCGGACTTGTAAACGACGGTGACGTCGAATTCTTGAAGCCTTAGACTCCATCTTGCGAGGCGACCTGAAGGGTCCTTCAAGTTAGCTAGCCAACACAAGGCGTGGTGGTCGCTCACAACTTTGAAGGGCCTCCCGTAGAGGTAGGGGCGAAACTTTGACGTAGCCTAGATGATGGCGAGGCACTCCCTTTCTGTTGTGGAATAGTTGGCTTCCGCCTTGGATAGCGACCGGCTAGCATAACCGATGACCCTTTCCACGCCGGCAGTTCTCTGGACAAGAACGGCGCCGAGTCCTACGCTGCTTGCGTCGGTGTGGATTTCCGTGTCGGCGTGTTCGTCAAAATGCGCAAGTATTGGAGGCGTCTGCAGGCGTCGTTTCAATTCTTGAAATGCTTCGACTTGCGCCGATCCCCACTTGAATTCCACGTCGTTTTTCGTGAGCTGAGTTAGTGGCTCGGCGATGCGTGAAAATTCCTTGACGAAGCGTCTATAATAGGCGCACAAGCCGAGAAATCGGCGTACGGCCTTCTTGTCGGTGGGCGACGGGAAAGCAGCGATGGCAGCTGTTTTCCGAGGGTCGGGGCGAACTCCAGACTTGCTGATAACGTGACCCAGGAACAGGAGTTCCTCGTATGCGAAGCGGCACTTTTCTGGCTTCAGGGTGAGTCCGGAGGCCTTGATTGCTTGAAGTACTGCGTCAAGTCGCCGGAGGTGTTCGTCGAAGTCTGAAGCAAACACAATGACGTCGTCCAGGTACACCAGGCAAGTCTGCCACTTCAATCCTGCCAGTACTGTATCCATAACCCGTTGGAAAGTCGCAGGCGCCGAGCAAAGACCGAAGGGCATGACTTTGAACTCGAAGAGACCATCTGGTGTTATAAACGCGTCTTCTCTCGGTCTCTCTCGTCGACCTCAATTTGCCAATAGCCGGTCTTGAGGTCCATCGACGAAAAGTACCTCGCGTTGTGGAGTCGATCCAGGGTGTCGTCTATCCGTGGAAGAGGGTACACGTCCTTCTTCGTTATTTTGTTCAGGCGGCGATAATCGACGCAGAAGCGTAGGGTTCCGTCCTTTTTCTTCACTAACACAACGGGTGACGCCCACGGACTCTTTGAAGGCTGGATGATGTCGTCGCGCAGCATTTCGTCGACTTGGTTCTTTATGGCCTCGCGTTCCCGCGTTGAAACTCTGTACGGGCTCTGACGTAGTGGCCTGGCGCTTTCGTCTGTTATGATGCGGTGTTGTGCGACTGGGGTCTGTCGAACTCTTGACGACGACGAAAAGGAGTCCTTGTATTGCAGGAGCAGGGTTTTCAGCTGTTCTTGTTTATGCGTCGGAAGGCTCGGATTGACGTCGAAAGATAGTTGGTGAGCTTGCGTCGTCGAAGCACGTTCGGTAAACTCGGCGAGGGCGAGGGCATCGCTGGCTTCCACAATTTCTTCGATGTAGGCGACCGTCGTGCCTTTGCTCACATGCTTGTATTCGTTGCTGAAGTTCGTGAGCATCACTGTTGCTTTCCCTTCACGCAACTCCGCGATGCCTCTTGCGACGCAAATCTGGCGGTTTAAAAGCAGGTGCTGATCGCCCTCGATGACGCCTTCGAAGTCCGTGGGTTTTTTCGGTGCCGACGGGAATGATGACGCTGGAGAGAGGCGGAACGGTGACGTACTCTTTTATCACGTTCAATGCATGGTACCCCGGCGTCGTCTGGGTAGGCAGCGCTTTTTCTGAAGTTAGTGTTATCGACTCAGACCTTAGGTCGATGACGGCGCCGTGGTCACTTAGGAAGTCCATTCCAAGTATCACATCCCTGGAGCAGTTTTGTAGGACTACAAAGCTCGCAGGATAAGTCCTGTTATTGATGGTGACTCTCGCCGTGCAGACACCAATCGGCGTTATCAGGTGGCCTCCAGCTGTCCGGATTTCGGGTCCACTCCAAGCGGTCTTTACTTTCTTCAGCTTGGTGGCGAATGGCCCACTGACGACGGAATAGTCGGCCCCAGTGTCCACGAGAGCGGTGACGTTGTGGCCGTCGATGAGAACGTCGAGGTCGCTAGTCCGTCGCCTTGCGTTGCGGTTAGGTCGCGGCGTCGGATCACGGCTGCGTCGATTTGTTGCGGCGCTTCCATGCTGCGTCGTCAGGTCTTCTTCGGTCTGCGAGGTTTCGTCGGCAGGGCTTCGTCTGCTTCGCGTCGTGTTCTGCAGGTCTCGTCGCGTTGTCGTCGTCGGCGGCCGCGGAGGATCTTCGGCATTTCGTCGTACAGCCACCGCACCTCCATCGGTTGCTGCCCTTAGTTTCCCTGATACGGGCTAGGCGACCGGCCCCGGTTTGGGCCAGTGTACTGCCGGCGGTGCGGTGACATGTAGCGGCCGGGCGACGGCGAGCGGGAAGGTCGTCGTTGCTGCCACTGTGTTCCGGTGAGGTAGTCGTCGATGTCGCGAGGCCGTTCGCCTGGCTGCGGACGCGGCGCGTTGACGGCGAATCCGCGTAGCCCCATTTGTCGGTACTGGCAGCGGCGGTACGCGTGTGGCCGGCCTCCCCGCAGTGGTAGCAGAGCGGGCGGTTGTCAGGGGGCGCGCCAGACGTCGGTCTTCCTTGGCGTGTAGCGCGGCGCATAGCGCTGGCCGACAGGGGAGCGGTAGGGCGTGGGTGGTGGTGGTGGTGTCTGGCGGCCGAACTGTGGCGATGCGCTGTCTTGACGTTGTCGCTGAGCGGGCACAGGACGGCGGACCGCAGCGGCGTAGGTCATGGCCTCCGGATGAGGCTGCGGTATTTCGGGAATTCCGAGCGATTGATGAACTTCCTCGCGGACTATGTCGGCGATCGAATCCACTTGAGGCTGCGGCGAAGGTAACAGCTTGCGCAGCTCCTCCCGCACGATCGCTCGGATGGTCTCGCGCAGATCGTTGGTGCTGAGGGTATGAGCTTCGGCGTAGTTGGTTGTTGAAGAGGGGCGGTTATACTGCCTTGTCCGCATCTCAAGTGCCTTTTCGATTGTCGTGGCCTCGGTAAGGAATTCGTCGACTGTCTTGGGTGGGTTGCGGACAAGTCCCGCAAACAGCTCTTGCTTGACACCTCGCATCAGGAACCGGAGCTTCTTCTCCTCAGCCATGGCGGGGTCGGCGTGCCGGAACAGTCGATTCATCTCCTCCGTGTAGATAGCGATACTTTCATTGGGAAGCTGCACACGGGTCTCCAGCATAGCCGCGGCTCGTTCCTTGCGGACCACGCTGGTGAACGTGCTTAGGAACGTCGTCCGAAAGAGATCCCAGGTCTGTAACGTGGGCTCACGGTTCTCGAACCACGTCCTCGCGGCGTCTTCTACGTAGAAGTAAGCGCGGCGCAGTTTTTCGTCGGAGTCCCAGTTGTTGAAAGCCGCGACTCGTTCATACGTCTCCAGCCAGGTCTCGGGGTCCTCGCTTGGCGATCCGTGGAAAGTCGGTGGCTCTCTCGGTGGCTGGATCACGATCGTTGCAGGGGACGCAGCGGCCGTCATTGTGCCTGTCGTCTTCGTCGCCGTGCCTTTTGGCTTGTCCGGTAGGAGTCCGTATTGTGGTGCCAGTCCTTGTAGTCTCCGGCTGGCTCGACTCTCCTGGATGGTGTCGGTTTCTTCTTGGCGACTTGGGCTGGGTTCACGGCTTGACGGGGGTGTCCGGTACATGAACGAAAAGCACCTCCACCAGATGTCACGTGGTCGTGACGTCGACGAAGGTAGAAGTCGGTAGGTCCAAAATGAAACTGTTTATTAGGCCGAACTTGTGGCCGGTAAACTTGTGGCCGGTAAACAGAAAGTCAGATTACAGCAATACACACTGCACTGATAGCGGCGAACAGAGCGTCGGCCGTCGATCAAACTGAACATCGTTGGAACGCGCCGGCTTTTATAACGCACGCGTCGAACATTCTAGCCTTATCAGTAGTCGTCGCGCAAGCTCTGGAATAATCTTGAGTGTTAGCGTCTTGCGTGCAATCTTAACAGAACGATCTACTACAAGCGAGAAGCTTCTGGAACAATAAGGCGCGGTCTGCGCCGAGTACTGCTGATAATCTTTGTGGGCGGAAATCGAATACAGCAACTGTGAAAATTAGAAACGCGCGTGGCAATATATATATATATATATATATAGTGTTCGGCCTGTTTCAGGCTCTTCCCATCGCTTTCTCTTCTTTCCTGCCCAACTCAAAGCATCGCCTCTGAGATCGGCTTTCAATACTACGAAGGAGCTACCTTAGAGCTCGGTTTAAGCGGTATGCGATGCGGAAGGAATACTGTACATGCTCATGCACACGGCCACTGCATAAGAAAAGTTTATTATTGTTTTTTTTTTTTGTTACTGAGTGACGTGGCGTACATTAATGTGCCTAGCAGACGCTCTGTATCTATATGCACCACATTTTGTACAAAAAGCACGTCAACTTTTCAATAATGGTGACTAAATATTGTGAAATAAAACAAGCTTTTGTTGTGGTATTTAACATTTTATTGACTTGATTAAGCACGGTTCTGCAAACTACCGTAAAGAAAAAAATAAATAAATGGGAAGTGACTAGAATATATATTGACTGGGTCTTTAAAGCCCATTCAATATATATTGACTGGGTTTTTAAAGACTATGGTCTTTAAAAAACGAACCTTAGAAGGCTGTGGTTTGGCGCGCTACATGCGCCAGAAACGATTGCGACATGCGAAAGCCTGATGTCCACAGTCTTTTGATCGTTATAAAAAAAAAAAATTCGCCGCCCCTCAAAATTCCCTGCAATATCGCGAAGATTCCCTTTTTTTCCCTTTCGTCCAAAATGACTGTCGAAAATTCCCTGAAAAAGGGAAAATTCCCTGCACGGAACATCACTGAACACTGTCTACAAAAAAGATCCATTCGTCGACTAACGGATAAATGTTCCTCGTGAAACATTTACATCGTACTCGAGGTCAGTGTCTTACTCAGGAATGTATAGATTAGGACAGTGGATGCCCTAGAATCAACCTTGTGAAAAAATCGCGCTCGTGGAGTCAAGGCTGGAACAAAGGTGGTTAAGCCAACGCCTCCTCTATCTTATCAATGCCAGCCAAATGCACTTGTTCCAGCCGTTCACCACCCTCTCCTCTAGCCATCTCCTACTCTCGCCAGTCGCCTACCTTCGCGTGTGCTTGACGGTCATAGGGAAGAGCACCCACGTTCCTCCCACTCAAGCTAATCATCTCCCCGCTGCTTCGCATCCACACATGGCTCCCTTTAGCGGGAGATGGGGAATTTTTTTGTTCAGTTGTGTGCATATCCGTGGTGCGGCGTCTTGCATCCCTCGTGTTCACTATGTTGGCAGTCACGCTGGCTCTGTAAGAGACACGGCGTTTTGAGATAGCACGTCTCCATCGTGGCACTACGCGGGCAACCAATGGGGACGCGTCACTACGATGCTGCAGTACATGCGCTGCCTTTAGGAGCTGCCGCACCAGCGCTGCGAGGCGGCGGTGGCATTGCTTCGACCTACAAAATAGATGCACGAAGGAACAAATCTGACAAAAGCATGATATCGGAGAGGGAAAAGGCGTCGATCGCACCTCCGTGAGAAAACGCTCGGACGCACGTGTGGCGCAAGCAGCCCTACCCTTTATGCCGTGTCGCATCACGACCACTCCCTGAACTAAGGCGGACTGACGGCTCCCATTGACGAGCGAGCGTTTGCACTGACATTCAAAAAAAAAAAGAAGTGTTGGTCATGCAAACAGTCCACAGCGGTGTCATAATTGCCAATAAAGCGACCGTCACAATCTACACCAGTAATGGTTCCCCTGACACATTCAAACAGAAATAACATAAACAATAAACACGATTTGAACATCAACAGTAATACCAGCTCAGTTTCCGGGATTAAGATTAATTAAAGCCTAAGTGAATTCCTTCATTGAAGCCTTTATTCCAATATTTCGTCATGCTGGGGTGCTCAACTCGCTAAAAAAATAAGAGAAACGCCAGAACAGAGAGATTACAAAAGCCGGCGCTTTGTGTCGATATTTCATCTTGGCACGATTTTATCCCCCTCTGCTTTTTAATGTTGGGATGCGCAAGCTTGCCCTATTTTTAGAGGAGGAACCCGAGCTAGGTAAAGCAATATACGCGGACGACATAACGTTATGGGCTTCCAAAGGCTCCATTGGCGAAAAACAAGATATCCTTCAGAGCGCAATCGACAAGGTCGAAGGATTTTTCATAAATGGCGGCATGCGATGCGCACCAGAAAAATCAGAATTCATCAGGTTAAAAGCCAAATATTTTAGAAACGCAGAACGCCCCAAAATAGACCTCAAAATTCATGGCCAACCTATCGGAGAGGTTCAAAAGCTAAGAATCATCGGCCTGTGGATACAAAACGATGGCATAGTAGATTACACGATGGAAACACTCAGAAAAACGACGACAAATGTAGCACGCACGATACATAGTGTCACGCGGAACAGACAAAGCTTCAGAGAAGAGGAAACTGTGCGCCTTGTACAGGCTTTTGTCATAAGCAGAATAAGCTACAGTCTACCCTTTCAAAAATTACCCAATACTGAAACCGCCAAAATTGATGCGATCATAAGAACAGCGTACAAAGTTGCGATTGGACTGCCCACCAATGCCAGTACCGAAATATTTGAGACGCTAGGACTCTATAATACCTACGAAGAATTCGCGTCCGCTGTGCTGATATCCCAAAAGGAAAGATTAAATTCTACGGAGCAAGGCAGAGCTCTACTCAAGCACGTTGGCTACCCCTTAAGAGTTCAACACGCCGGAGAAGAGACATACCTATTACCTACCAACATTAGGGCCGAAATCATGGCATCCCCCATCCCCAAGAATATGAGCGCTAAGCACCACCCTGGCAGACGACAAGCCAGAGCTAGAACACTGCATAAGCTATACGGTAATAACCCAACCGTCGTCTACACTGACGCCTGAAGACTGGACGGTAATCGTTACACCATTGTTGGAACAAGCGGAGTTACAACCGTAGCAGCGTCGATAAGAACCCCATCAGTCAGTACGGCCGAAATGGCGGCTGTTGCTATGGCGATAAGATGCGCAGAACAACGGGGAGACTCAGCCCTTGTGATTACCGACTCTCAATCCACTTGCCGTATGTTTCAGGCTAGAGCGATTCCAAGGACGGCAATGAGAATCCTAGGGAAACAACTCCTAAATCCACATGCAATACTCTGGTGTCCTGCGCACGCGGGACTTGAGGGCAACGAAAGGGCCGACCGGCTTGCTCGCGAAATGAGCATCTGAGCACCGGTCGCAACCCTCGAGGAAACCGCAACAACTCCACGCGACATCCTCGAAAACCAAATAGGAGAACGACAGAAATACCGCCGTCCCCATCCGGATCTTACCGGAAAACAAGCGCGAGATTGGCGTCGAGTGCAAACAAACACGTACGCTCACTTACAAAGAAACCACCACTTAAATCCCACAACATACGCGCGCAGCTGTCCGCGGTGTGGAGAACGGCCAACTCTCGCCCACATTACGTGGGAATGTAAATCGCGGCCCCAAAACATTAATTCTCCCCTTTAGGGGACAACATTTCGAACGAGGCAGTGGAAGGCGTGGCTTGCTAGCAAGGATCGCGAGAGCCAGCTGGCTCTGCTCGACCAAGCTCAGCGAGCCGCAAAGGCCAGTGGAGCCCTGGACGGAGGACCCCACCCATTTGCCGAGCAAACTTTTAGCAGAGTCCTTCAATGCTTTTCTGGTCACGAAACTCCGCCCGTAGTTTCATACAGGGACCGAAGCCGCCGCTAGGATCGCCGCGGTCAACGCGGGGGCATCCGTGCGTGCGCGCTGCTCTCGGCTGAATGCTGTGCCGGTTCGAGGCAATGGTTTATCTTGCACCAAACCGTAATAATTCAACTACCACTCATACTTCACCTGACATACAATGTGGCTGTTGCATACGCGTGTGAAAAACTTACTTTCGTGCATATTTTTAAGATATCAAGGCTGCGATGGATCCAGTCGTGTTGGACCCAGCAATATTCGCTGCATATGTTGTTCCAGCGTGGTTCCTTACCTCAGGCAGTGGAGCACGAGAGTATTTATTCAGGCAGACGATATTTAGATATACTTCTGACACTGCACGAGCCTTATAAACCCACCAACTCAGAAAATGAACTCTCACAGCGAGAGTTGAGCCAGTGCCGATCGCGCTATTTATAATCAGACCACCTACGCCGCGGTACATGACCGCATTAAAAAAAATAATAACCACGTTCTGTTCATTTTCGACGTGTAACTTTTACAACTACATGTTACGTGGACAATATTGCACGAGCGAAAGTGCGCTCTGGATTGTTGCACTCTGTTGCGCTTTAGATTTATTTGGAACGTGAAAAACGCAATATGCGCAAAATACTCAAAAAAGTGTCAAGCTGAGGAAGCACTAACGCTTATCGAGTCCATACTTTTTCATAATTGCTTATTTCAATGCATATGCTTAAGATCATCACACTGTTAAGCCACTAATTTACAGTAAACTAAGCAACCATGCTACAATTGAAAGAGAAAGAGAAAAAATACTGGAAGATTACCTCAGAAAACGGGAAGCTATGAAAGACACTTTTTCTAGCGTAGAAAACCTCTGTGCAAGGCCAGTAAATGAAGGCAACAAGCTATTGAAAAAAAAAGACAGGGCGAACTGGTGTGAATTAAAAAAAAATGCTTACAGCTGACATTGAGTGAAATGGAAATAGAAAAAAAAGACACTTTTAACAACCGCAAAGAAGAAAAGAATGCAAAGCACCGAATAAACTGGGAAGAATCTAAAGAACCAGCAAGCTGTGTAAGAAGCTCCGGTCGGCAACTTGCCTTCTCGCGTTACAAAGACACATTTTTATCCGTTCACTACGAAGTCGTCAGTCCGAATGACGTCGGTGGCGTCAAAATCTTTCTCGCACACTCTGACGTGTTCAGAATCGAAAGTAAATCCAACAGCTTCTTGTCGCGGTTTTGCACGTTCCCGTTCATCCATTTCATCGCCGTCCCTAGGCAAACTAAACGACACCTATATATTCGCTCGTACATCTGTAGTCGGAGCGACAACCCGGTACACCATCCGTGTCCTTGCTTACAATTCTCACAGCTGTCAGTCACACAAATTTAGAAAAGCGCTGAAAACTGAACGTTGATGCCGCCGGATTCTTCGGGGCCCCAGCTATCCTTGCGCAGCGAAGCTCTCCTCAATGCCCCCTGCGCGCTCCTAGCGCCGCCGCGCGGCCGCTGCGGCGACATAGCAAGCTCTCCCCATAGAGTTACGGAGGAGTTTCGTGACCAGAAAAGCATTGAAGGACTCTGCTTTTAGTAAATAAAACGTTTTTCATCATCATCATCTTGGCAGTTTGTTGTGCTGGCACATTTCGTGCCACCGTTAACTGTTAGAATGTAAGGATGGTTTGAAGCTGGTACGATGACCGTCTTGTGGTCGCACGCTACAGGTAGCCCTCCAGCCACGTTTACCGCCAGGGCAGCGGCACTATCTCCTTGCACACTGTTTGTACTGGCCGTACTAATTTTGTGGCTAGAGGCACGTGCGACACCTTCCTAGTGCATCCTTTATTAAACGCCTAGCTTTGCGAACACTTCAACCAGCCGAAATGATTCAGTTTTTCAAGCCACGAAGCAGCCATTATTGTAATGCGCGGCTACGACGGGCAGCAGTGAGTGTTGACTGGAAATTCATTTTGCCAGCCCAGTACTAGTGCTAAAACGTTACTTGGCCCAAAATTTGTGCGCTAGGAAAGTGCAGAAAGAGGGTGTGGACAATCCATATCCAGTGTATTGCTTATGAGTTCATAATTTCTTATCATGAGGCCTTTCTTTATGCCTTCCATGTCAATAAGGATTCTTGATCGCCGGCGAGTGTGCATTTGCTTTGATCTGTTGTAGTACCGTTACCTATATACCTCTTGGAGTTTTCTTATTTTTGTTTCTGCCTTATAATGTGCCTCTGGCCTTTCCATAGCGTTTGTTCAACCTTTGGTTTCCTTTGTTTTCACGGACAATTGCTTTTCCTCGTCACCAAACACTTAGAGCGCGTTGTGTAATGATGGGCTTCGGGTTACGCCTCTTTCAGGGTCATATATTAGCTATTTTTTCCTCACATAGTGTGGTCTGCAAGTTTAGCACACCGCGCCCGGAGTCAAATGTGCTGTGAAAACATTAGGGTGCTACGTTAATTTCAAGCCAGCTAGCTTAGCGACGTCATTTAGTGCTCAACTTCATGCTCTTTGTTCTGCCAGTGTGTTTTTGCTTTTCCTCGGTGGTAAAGCTTTCCGAATGGTGCATGGAAGCCGATATTGCGCTAGCTACTGCTGCTGCTACAAAATAGCCGTCTAGGTAGATTCTCGCCTCTGATAGCCAGTAATGCAGCCTCTCTTTTAATCATAATGCTTTTAATACGGCACTGTCACAGCCTTTAATGAAGTCACCGGAAGCGATTCTCGCTGCATATTCATACCTAATGGGTAAGTGCGTAACTTCGCTGCTATCAACGGTTGTTTTAGTGCTAAATTCTCCTTGAAGAGGGAGGGGGGATGAAATCTTGCCGCCTGTTCCATATCATCATTGACTGGTTGTTTTGCTCGCCACGAGATGACGCGAAAGAGGTTGCGGCTGCTCTCGCTCCCGCTTGAACGCGCTGCAAGCAGCCACAGTAGCGCACGGACCATGCGCTCGCGTGTTCCCTTTCATAAAAATGACAGCTGTACTTACCAGCTAGCCCAGCAAAAAGTTCTTCTAAATCAGATACTTGTTCGCCGTCTTGCAGGTCATATCTTTATAGCGCGGAATATTCCGTACCTACCAAAAGTAAGCGTCATCTGCTGCAGGAAACTAGCGATTCTGAGCAATATGTGCTGTAATGGCTAACATCAAAGCGCTGTGTACGAAAATGTCAATACGCTGTGTCGTGCAAATTAGCTACGCTTAGGCAAGGGCCAGCTACTTTCGCGATAGATGAGATAGTCAAGCATGACCCTCGCAGGAAAGTGAGGTGGCGACACGCTTCTTCAACGAGCAGCAACACAGAGGCGCATTAAGATATCAAGTGGGTTTTTAACGCGAGTATAAAAGGCACTATGGAAGCAAAGACATCTACTTGCAATAAAAACAGTTTGTTGAAATTCCTGTGATGTACCCACTCCTTTCTATAGGAATATACGCAAAAAAACGGACCGGCCATATAGGATACTAGTGTAGACGTAGCGGGCTTCGTTTGCGTGATGATTTTCGTGTTCCGAAGTAAATAGAAATAAAGACACGTCTACAATACAAACTTGTATATTTTACACAACAGCATCGCGAGGCGAACGAGGCAGCAGCGACGAGGCGACTGACGAAACCCGGGCACGGCCGCTGGGACGCACGTGCTTCTTGCGTAAACAGAGATGGTCGGCCTAAGTCCGAGGTGCGCTGACTGTAGCTCGTGTTAACCGACCGCATTCGGCGGGCGCACCGGGAACACTTCACGGCGTCAACGTGGTTGGTTGAACCCTGACTGCGTTCCCTCGGCTGTGCTGCTATACTAGTATTCCTGGGCGAATTACATTGCGGTGGACCGTTCATGTACAATTCCTTTGGTTTCGTGCCATGTCATTTGTTCTTCCTGTGCACGTCCTTTCTTTACGTGGGCAAGCAGGCAAGTGTGGTTATCGTTACGCTCAATTAGGGGTTTTTTTTTTTCCGGTGAACAGTAAAGTGCTCTAGGGCGTCAGCGAGTTATTACATTTCCCTGGTGTCTGCGAAGCCAACATCTACTGAAATATTGCTACCGCAGACAGACAGAGAGACAAAGAACTTTAATGAAGTTCTGCGGAACTAGCCGGAAAGGCCCTGCTGGGGCCGTCGGCTGATCCCTGGCTGTTGCCATGTCGGTATCGGGAGGCCATGCCTCTCCGTTCTTTCACGGGCCCCCTGGAGGGCCGTTGACTGGATCTTTAAGTGCTGTAGAGTTTGAAACATTTGCATGCTTTGGTTACAATATGTGACTGCGATCGGCGCAATGTAAGGCATGTGTTTCCTCAAAATAATTATTTATTTTTAAGATTTAGCTAAGTCTTTTACGCTATGCTAAGTGCAGAGTGCAGACATCTTGCAAGCTGAGATGGTGACAGCAGCGCCTGTAGCGCCATCTTGTAACACTGTCACCTAATGCACGTTAAAAGAAAAAAAGATAGTCGTTTCCTGTTTTTGATACACTTGATAATGAGCAAGGAATTCTTCAAGTATGTACTTATACAAAGCAACTGTTGTTCATGCATTCGCACCAGCGGACACCTGAGAAATGCGGTATGTAAAATTATGGAATTGCGTGGCGTTCCCCCAAGTGTTGAGAAGCCGGCAGGAAAGCCTTTCGAAGGTCTCTTTAGTAACACTTTCACCGATGTATGACGATTTCCCCAACTTGCACCTGCTAACGTTCTGAAGATGTTTACACGTGCGGTAGCTTCGGCAACTGGGCGTTCTCTTTGTCGCCAGCGCGCGCTCAATATGCTACAACCGGCTATGTTATATGTGGTTTTGCCTGCTTTACGCCAAGCGACGACGACAGCATACAACAGCATTCCACATCCTTCCCCCTAAAGTGCTACGCACTTAAAATAGAGGGGGTGCATCAACTAACCCTCTTCAGGTATGCCAGGAAAGAAGTATGTATTGCTGCGTTCTACCTGCTATTGTTAATGTACCTGGCCTTCCACATACGCCTGATTGAAGCCATAAAATATGCTATCGGTACCTTGATAGCTACACGTCGTCCTTGCTGGACGCTATTTAAGGTTGATAAGGTTGGTTGCTTGCTGGGCTAGTTGGTTCATTTCAACACATGTAACAGCGCGTGAAACTGGAAAGGACAACAGAGGCAGAGTGTAAAGAGCGCTGACTTCCAACTGCTTATTTTGCCGCCGATACCAGGTATAAATACATACGAAAGGCCAGCGGGTAAGGGAAAGAAACAAAACGAAAGAAAAAAACAGTCAGCAAGAAATGCACTGGGTGATTGCTCGTGCGGGAGAGGGATATGTCAGCATGCCATCGCTTGCATTCACCAAGGATGAGCTAAGGTTTTTAGAAGCTTGGTGATTAAGGCTTGTCCGTACCACCCAGTGCATTTCTTGCTGATTGTTTTTTTTCTTTGGTTTTGTTTTTTTCCCTTAGCTGCTGACCTTTCGTATGTATTTATACCTGGTATCGGCGGCAGAAATAAACAGTTCGAAGTCAGCGCTCTTTACACTCTGTCTCTGCTGTCCTTTCAGTTTCACGCGCTGTTACATGTGTTGATTAGGTTTTACAATAAATCAGTTGTGAGGCTACGCCCATCTGCCTCTCTAGTCGTTTTTCCTTTGTGCGCGGCCAATGGCACAGATTGCTTGAAGATGGACCCGTACCAACTCGTCTTGCTTCCAACGCTTGTTTCATGCTGTTGCAGATTGCAAAAGTAGTAGTCGCTATTAGTTGCGACGGTAAAACTGGGTCTGCCAGCTATATATTTGCACAACAACTGCCGAAATATCGTTGTTATATAACCTGTTTTTATTTGCAAGTGCAGCACGCAGGATATGGGGAAAATCCACCTAACATAAACATACCACCACTATTACAGGATTTGTTTGTTTTCGGGCATCTGCAAAAGAAAAATGCATTAAGAGTTTGTACGTTCAAAACTTAGTATGTAAGACTTGACTCGCAACTTTTAGCAGTTTAACGTATATATGGAAAGTCGAAAGAGATGCAAAGAAGACTTGCATTTTCTTTCCGTAAACATAAAAGATCGCTTGCCCGTCTTACGAATCTAGCCTTTCTTTGACACTATCCGCATATTACCCGAAAAGGTCTTAAGGAAAGGCAACAATTTTTTTTTCACTCTCATTAACGCTCTCAAAAGTTACAAAAAACTAGAGGACGCTTGAGCTTTGCCTTCAAGAGTTGAACGCGATAGCATAATTGGTCGCCGCGCGAATCGGCTTCTCACTTGATAGCCTGGCTTCGTTTCTCGGTGGATGCCTGAACCATGTCGCAAGAAAACCATCGTCGGTTCGGGTAACATTCGCGATTTCAAACTATTCTGGATTGCCTACTGAAAATACAGTTGCGAATTGCCCACCATAATTCTTCCTTTTCCAAATCACCGTCCGTGAGGCAACACGCGATCCGGCGCAGCTGCTCACTTTGTTCATGATTTTGGTAACTGCTTGCGATTTATATATGAGTGAGCGCTTTGTCATGGGCTGGCCTTTAAAATAACTGCTTCTGCCACGCAGTATTACATGCGTTAAGGGGACACGTCCCAATACGTGTCATTCGTATGCAGTAAAACGCAGATAATTCGAAGTTACCGTTAATGTGAACTGATGCCTAGTCCCGGCGCAGCCCTGTGTATTTCTACGGCGGAAAACTCCCCATAATTAGAACGCATCACTATCTCCGACGGTTAATTCGAACTAAAAGCACCTGGTTATGATCATTCTTAGCATAAGTTGGCCCTGCGTGATCACACTTTGTTGCAAAACCAAACCAAACCAAACCAAATTTACCAGAGATTAAAAGAACGAAACAACAGCATTTCTCAGCAGATGAGAATTTGAACGCTGCGCTAGAGCTCTTGGGCAAGCTGCAAAACGACTTAAGTCCCGACTGAAAAACACAAGCAAATGCAAATTACTGATTACTTTTAGTAGTGATTGCGCTAGCTCTGCCATTTAAAGAAACGTGTTTTGGAGCATGAATAATGTGGTCTATTTTGACAATAAGGCTCACTGCTAACACGAATGCATGTCAATGCTTGATTCTCGCGTATCACTCACTGATCAATTAATTCCGTTCACTGTTAAAGCTCCGTAAACTCAGTTTACGAAATCACCTGCCACAAACGCGCAGTAGTGCCTAATTCGCGATAACGAGTACATAAGTGGTTTGTTTGGGTTCTGCCCGCGCAGTGTGGCGAGATTTTCATTCATTCTTTCCCCCACCCGTTAATCGAACTCCGCCTAATTCGAACAGTTTTACAGTCCATATGGAGTTCGAATCGACAAGCTTTTAGTAGTGTTTTTTTTTCGATCGTGTTTCAAGCGATGGCATGGTATGGAAACACGCATGTCACGCAGAAAGCCAGCATTCGATTCTCACTCAAACCTAAGATTTTTATTGTTTATTTTACTTATATCTTTCTCGAATTCTCGCTCACTGACAACTCCAATATTTCGCTCACAACCAAGAACGCTGAAACCGGAATTTCGGCGAAACAAGCTTTTTAACGCTTACGCGCTAATAATAAGTCCATGTATGTGCAGGAGGAGAAAAAGGTGTCAGAAGATTTATTGAATAGGTGCGATTTTTCCTAGCGTTACTCCGTGTACCATATTATGAATCGGAATATTCCTTCGGGAGACCGGTCTATCCAGGGAAGTACAACGTGCCGGTAAAGAGATCTACTTTGCATATTGATCCTTAGAACCTCTTCTAAATGAACAGCAGTGCTACGGTTATCTTTATCGTGATTTCCTGTTTCACGTCATCCCCTTCACGGTTACCGTAGATAAGTGGAAGTTCCTGACTGACGTATTTTCTTCGCCCCGTTTCGCGAGCATGGCTGTTGTGCAGAAGTAGTTCTGAAGTTTGGAAAAAAATGGGGGGATATTCATAATGCTTGATGCTTCGGGAACACGAGCAGAAGATCCGCAACTGTCGTTGGCGAAGCATTCGGACCCAAAAAAATGCTGCCGTGTCTTACGGAATCCAGCGCCGAATGGGCGGCGGACCTCACGGTGCTGCCAAAAGTCGACGACGGCATAACATTGGAGTTACGAGCGCTTAAAGCATCAACCAGACGGAAGCTGCAAGAGGCACACCACTTCGCAAAGCCCAGCTGTTCTTCGTTATTGGCGTGCGCTTCCGATCTGAGGTAGGCTTTCAAGAAAAGTGTAATTTACAGAGCAGATGTGACTGTCGAACTTCTAAGGTAACCTTGCACTGCAATGTATGTCCATGGTATTTCCCACTGCGGTGTTAAACACGCGTCATAAACAGCACGGTTCAGATGCCGAAAGCACGTTGTTTCTGCGCGACCTGTGCAACGCTGTGCTGTTTTCCTCAGCTCAGTTCTTTAGCCCCAGGTACCTTCACACCTTACGAAATGGCGTGTTTGATAGTATTGAAAAAGAAGCAAGGCAGGGATATGTGTGCGAGCGGTGCGCCGCAAGACAAACAGCACTGATAGCGCGCTGCAACTGTGTGCAAAGAGAGCGGCCCGTGTACGTAATGTTCTTTAACTACGCACTTGTTTAAAATGTGTTGCCGACGTGATCTGCCGCACGGATTTAGTATTTTCGTCCTGGTTTTAATGAACATTATACGTGTGCGCTCACTGACACGTTTTCTTTTTTAAATGTTTTGAATTTTGCTATCGCATCCCACTGTGGCGTTGCATTATCGTGCGCTATTGCACACAGTCCACGATAACAGGAACGATGAGCGCGATAACATACAGGACAGAAATCTCCCTCCACTGTATGGGCACTGTATGTGCGTATTGCCAACCATCTGAAAAAAAGCAAAACACAAATAAAGGGGGGATATAAGGGGTTTTAAAGGGAAGGTCAGACGCGGTATGCGGACTATATATTTCTGCGCACACATGCCTTGTGGAGCTCGCCTGTTGGGGCTTTTGCGTCGATCGAGTCTCGTGTGGCGGTACTGATTTTCCGCAGACACGCGCAGCAGCTTAATTGGCACTGGTTTTTATTACATGTCCTTCTCAGCCTAAGCCGTCGACGGTGCTTCACGAACGCTTATATGCTCAAATCAACGCTTACATCAACATGCAAATGTCACCTACGAGCAAATGTCCATCAAACATGCTCTCTCGCGAGTGTACGGCATCCACGTTTTTTTAAAAATGCGTATATTGAACTTTTGTTGTTCTGTAAGTCTAGCTTACATTGCAGGCGTGCAACCAAATTGCAAGGTGAAATAAAAAAGTGAGATTGAAAGACGCTCTGCACGCGCACACAGCAAACGGGTTTGAGCCTTTTTGGGAGTTTTGGGCCCGGCTCTTAACTTGCATCCTAAAGGTACTACGCAAAACCCCCCCTACCAAAGGAGGTTTTAGGGGGGTACGCAGGGCAAGATGGCGGTGCCTGTTGAAGCGACAGCCGTCCACTTCGAATCTTTCTAGCCGTCGGCCTGCATTAATAAACTCATTCATTCCCAAATAATGCTGGTATTTGATTTAGATTTGAGTAATGAGGCTTCGCTAAGCGTATACTGCCGATAAAACAGCTCCGTTTTCGAGATACACAGTCGATCTGCGGTGCAGAAGGCTTAACAAGGTTTGTTTATAAAGTAAACGGAGTCAAAAGAGGGAATTAAGGAGGTAACTTTGGTGTTTTTATTTAACTCATTTCGGGGGGCTTGAACGGAGTTCATTGGAAGTTTTTCTGCTTCTTTTGAGAGCTTTTAAAACGCCCCTTTATACGCGGCCCGAGAGAGGGCGAGAAAAAAAAAGTATTTCAGGCACTATACTAGCGTTTTAGAGACATTTCTTGCAATTATTCATGGCTAGGACATACTAGAAAATGGGCATTGATGTATTCATGCACGTACATGACATATGCATACAAGCACGCACGACACAGGAATCGAACTCGCGACTACACGCACTGAAAGCAAACATCACATCCATTACACCACAGCGCCACCACTAGCTTGCGCAGTTTTTCACGGGGGTATATATCTACGAAGCGGCTACTAACC
Source organism: Rhipicephalus appendiculatus (assembly GCA_030522465.1). Taxonomy (NCBI): domain Eukaryota; kingdom Metazoa; phylum Arthropoda; class Arachnida; order Ixodida; family Ixodidae; genus Rhipicephalus; species Rhipicephalus appendiculatus. The sequence continues at coordinate 45,977 of JALIZH010026924.1, forward strand.
CGTCGGCGACACCTCAAACTTTTGTTCTCGTAGCATCGGCATGTGTTAGCGCTTTCGCAAGGCCAGTACATAAACTCAGGCGCGTCACGAAGGCCAAGGTAAACACCTTCAGCTTCGAACTATTCGGTTCGTCGTGTCGTGCCGCTAGAAAAATTGTAAACGTGTGCCCTCTTGAGTACTTCGACACTGTTTCACTCGCCCGAAATTCGTGGATACCAGTGTGACAAAAGGTATCCTCAGATGGCCGAACATATGTGCATTCCATGGGCGTATGATGTGGAGCTATTTTCGTTGTTTCTGCCGCGAGCTGCACGCGTCCCATGGCAGCGGTGTGTTCTCAGCTGTACGAGACCGCCTGTGTTTTCATTGATGGGGTGTGTGCCTCCCGCCGCACGGAAGCCCTCAGAGACGAGGACGAAACACTGAGCAACACATCTTTATCATTTCAAAACACTGTCAGCGGCCCCTAAGCGCGAGCCGCGAGCGTGCCTGTGTCCATCGTTCTCGTCATCCACCGGCGCGCTCACCGCTACGACTCCCATAGCATATAAAAGTTACTCACGCAGATGCCCACAAGCGTGCGCAGGGTGCCTCTTAAGGTGGAAGGGGGGGGGGGAGGGGACGAAGGCTCGTAGCTGCGCCCACCCTCCCTATTAAGTCAATGCACGGGGCAGACTCTCCCCCCTCCCCGTGTGCACGCCTATGCAGATGCCTGAGTTACAAGGACATTGTAACGCGCCTACACTAAGTGTATTTATTGCGCGCGTACTCTCACGAGCCAAACGGAGGTGCAGAAGCGCCTTCAGATTAGCTGAACGATAATCTACATCCACAATTAGCACTTATTCGCAACTCGCACTTTCGCGGGGCACACAGTGATTCTCTAACTCAAATTCAGTACTTAGTCGCTTTCACACTCGGAGACTACCTACAATCTTACTAATTAACCTTCATTGTTTAACATCACACAAATGCATTAAAGCGAATGCGTAAGCATGCCCCAATGTCAAGTACAACCACCACAAATTAGCGGTGACAGGTCGCCCGTTAAATAAAAAAGTTAATGCCCATGCACTTCGCCCTTGTGTAAGTCCATGTGTAAGTGGCACTCCTCTTGCACAGATGATGTAGCAAGAATAAAAAAATGTAGTATTGCCGTCTTCTTCAACGAAACAGCCGTGATAAGAATGATAAGAAAAACAGTGTTCGCAATATTTTATTGGAATCAAAACAGTAGCAGTTCTCATGTCAGTGTAAGCATATGTATATTTCCATCTTCTTGCACAGAACCTACACCCAATACAAAACACTAAGAACGTATACAGTACACCCCAAGCACTATATATAATTCACAACAGTAAAGCAACATGAAAGTAGTGTGGCAAATCTCATCATAATGCACACTGACATGTGCACCTCACAGTGCTAGTATGTAAACACAATCCAGAGAAATGGGATCTACAAGGAACTTGGTGTCAGCCTGCACATGAAGGCAACTAAGTACAATAAGGCTAGCATTACTTTTAAGAAATATGCAACCATGCAGGGAGGCATGTTGTAGATTTTAATTGAATTAGTTTGCCCTATGGCATCAAAACATGTCATACATCATCATACAGTTCGGTTTTCTGCAGAAAAGTCCAAAATAGACCTGTGATGTTGATTGTAGATCCACTTACCACAATTCGTAAAGGCGTTCAGCCATGACAGCAAAATGACAACATTGCATTCATATATGGCTGCACATACTTACTCACAAATATCTGAAAATGAACGCAGTGTTCTAGAAATATACTTGGGAATTTGTCACCATTATCACACAACTGCAATATACCAATATTTTTATTATACATAATTACTACAGCTATGTTTACAATATTCCCATGCCAGCCACTGTCATCTGCAACCTAAAAAGTTCTTCATCTTTCATTCCTCACTTCATGGCATGTGCATAATTACCACATTGAAAGTTACTACCACTACCACGGCTGCAAAGTCAACTTGAAATCAGGCAATCACATGCCTAAAATTAAAAATTTCCTACAAGTAGTGGCTGGTGGCTTGGCATATTGGATGTGGTTGAATAGAATTTGACCACGAATCTAAGAGCCTGTAAAGCAGTCAGAATTGAGTTCATAGTTAAAATGTGAAAACAAAACAGCAACACACATATAAATAGAAATGAAGGGAACAGGACAACACAGTATTAGCAACTGAAATTTAACACGTGTATGGCGTTTTTAGTCACGTTCACACTCATTCTGTGAGTGCATGCTTCTTTATTTTTGTAATTTTTTTCGCACTAAGTGTGTATATCTTTCTGTGGTTTGCATTACACTTCAGGTCCTCGTTAGTGTAGAGTGAGGCACAGGGGAGTGTTCCCAAAATACAGTGTCTCGTACACAAACAAGTGGGTGAGCAAGTCTTGCAGCTTTGCCAGAAATGTCTTCCTGAAAATAATAGAGGTCCATTAAGCTTTCCATATCCAGAAATATGAATGTCTTGGCAAAGACTCACACTTGACTATACTATTGCAGACCTTTAAACAGAACACAAAACAAATGCAATAGTGAGATGCTGCTAAGTAGTTTCTTGTGAACTTTTACTTAAAGTACAGAGGGCAAAAAGTACACAACTGCAATGAAATGCGAAACAGCACCAGAAGTGTACTTTTGTCCTGTGTACCATCATTCAAGTAGTTTTAGCTGTCAGTGAAGTTAGCATTGTAGTGTAAAGGGGTGCAAGTTTTAGTATGATTAACCTTGGAGTTAAACGGATTTCAGTGGAGGCGCAACTGCTTGAGGCCCACGTACTTAGCTTTAGGTGCGTGTTAAAGAGCCCCAGGCAGTCTAACTCTCCGAAGTCCTCCACTAAGCCGTCTCTCATAATCGTATGTTGGTTTTGGGACGTTACGCACCAACAGTTATCACTTACAACACATGCAACACTAGCTTCTTCATCAATCACAGCTGTTCTGTTGTTCTGTTTAGGACTGAAGATTGGGCGACTTGGTATTGATTCATGGCAAAATTAAACAGTGCACTTGTAATGACGACAATAGAAGACGTGGACAAAGTACCAGCCTGTTTACCTTGTCAGAAATTGTGTCAACAGTCAGAATACTGTGCGCTGATCATAAACACTATGGCAACAAAAAGTAAAACAAAATAACCAGAGGGAAGGAACAAGGTGATTCAACAACGAGGTTCAACAGATTCAACTGACTTATATCAATGTGATTAAATTAGCCTTGCACAAGTGACACATCTCCTAAATTCCATAAATATGCACATGTAACCTTGGCAAGTTCTAGTGCTGATATGTGACTAATGAAGTGACCATACCATAAAATGCATGTGCTTCAGCAAACACACTGTAACTAAGCACATGTCTTACACATCATATGGCCATCATAATGTGTCATTAACATGACTTGTTCTTTCTAGCTAAATGTATACAAGCTCATGATGTCAATGCGCCTTGATATGCAATTTAACTTTTTGTGTAGGAGATGGACAAAGTGCCCAAGGCAAAATTGTCGTCAAAAAGTATTCTTACTTGCTCATAATCTGCGCATGACAACAGATTAAATAGAAAACAAATCTTGCCTTAATGCACGTTTTACCACATGACAGCGTGATAACAGCTGTCTTTTTCTTTTTTTGCTTTAGTGTATACTCCCTGGAAGCACTGCTTCATTCATGCTTTATCGCAAACAAGGAAATTATGTCGTACAAACATTCAGTTTTAAGGCGCACTCGCTTGAATTGCCTGGCCACGCCAAGCGGTCAGCCAATTCGAAACACGTATCACACATCGTTGCTATGCGAGCTTAATGACCTTTCTTTTTTCACTTTTCATTGCACTTTTGACGCGACGCAATATGCAGAACAGCACCTACTGCTGCCCAAGCGACAAGGTCGCGCAAACAGAGGAAACATAAGTATTACGTACCATCTGTGTTCCTGAATGTGCCGCGAACGCGGCGCGCCCATCAGCTGCTGCTCGCTTGAGTCACCGGGCCATTGCCACACCATTTCACACGCAGTGCATGTTGCACTGTCGTCAAACCACACATTTCACGTCCCGCGACGAGAACACAGTAAGGCTGCCGGCATGAAATGTGCACACATGATCGACGCATAGCAGGGTAGTTGAAAGGCGTCCTTCACAAAACCGACGTTATCCGATGACGGCTTCGCTTCGCTATCACTCACGCACGCCGCTGGGGCCAGCCTGCGGTAGTATTCGCTGTCATTTCGGAACTTCTCGCGTTTCTCGCGGCTCTCTTCCCGCGTTTCTTTCTTTTTGCTTTCTTTTTTCCCCTCCGCGCGCGCATGCGTGCGTGCGATGGTTCCTCTCTTATCGCCGCCGTTCGAAGGTCAAGGGCATTTTTTTTCGCTTCGTCCCTTTCAGAGCAGCCGCTTGAGGAGAGTCGCGTTTCTTTCTTTCGTTTCTCTTCTTTTTCTTTTCTTTTACGCCGGGATTTTTTGAACACCGGATCTTATTCCGTGCGTTGAGGCACACCGCCTCTGCCCAATTCGTCATCCAAAAGGGTATACTGAGTGTGCGTGCTGTGCCGATAGGCCACATCGAGGGTGTACACGCTCCTACTTTTAGTTTAACTTCGATTTGATGGTAAAACAACATAAGCGAAGTTATTCTGTGGTCGAAATGCCTCGTGAACCCGAGCCCAGTGGTAGTGTGCATTCCGTACAACAATGTGCATCAGTCGACGAGACGAAGAAATCGTTGATTAGCACGTTCATGAATTTATTTAGCACTTTGAGAAACACTTCTTTCGCCCGCGCCGTTGCATACATGCCCGCCAGCACTGAAGGCACTACAGCTTCGGATAAAATAAAGGGAAGATATACCCGAGAAAGTGAAATAGGAGTTTTTCTCTTTTTCTCTTTTTCTATGTACCCTCATTTGGACGTAAAAAATCCCTCAGTACTCGTACCAATGATCGCTGTGTGCGAATGCAAGGCGCGCATTTTAGGCTGGCACATCAGGCACAGGACTTCGCCGAATGAACTACGGTTTGCGACCGGGTGGCTTCCAATGTCGGTAGGCCATTGCCGGAGGGTGTGCAAGATCCTCAGGTCTGAGTGCTGGAGACAAAGCCGTTTCCTCAAGGACTGTCTTCGTACGGCATGTTCTTCGGGTGCGGATTCCAGGACTGACTGGACATTGTATCGTGGTTGGTACGATTGTGCTATGAACTTAACAGATGTGCTCTGGCATCATGTTTGGGCGTTTTTGCCTAAGAAAGAGAAGAAAGCGGCTGAACCAGGGAAGCTGCTCGTTCTCGGAGACACACCAGTGGACGAAGAACAAAAGAATATACTCAAGTTAGGACCCAAGTTCTGCGTGGAACCATCACTACAGATACCTGACAGGCTTGCTCTGGCGAGAGACATTTCAAGGAATGTGAGTGATGAGGAAAAGGATTCTTGTGTTAGAGAATGTGTAGAAGTTGTTGCGAGTACAAGGCGTAAATTTAGACAACGTCATATTGTAGGACCGCTTGCTCGCTATTTGTACTCAAAGGAATTGAGGGTCGTAAATTCGGACAAAGAAGGTTATCTTGTCGTGTTGCCAGATAGCATGTATTTTGGTAAGGCTTCTGATGTTATGTACAAATGCTTCGAGGAAGTGAAAGTAAAGCCACAGGAACTCAAGAAACGCGCAGTGGGATTGTAAGAAAAATATCAGCTGGATAAGCTGGCTTCTCTCGTGAAAAAAGAAAAAGGTCATACACTAGAAGTGTTCTTCGCGGCAAAGACGCATAAGCAAGATGTTCCGTTCAGAGCAATTGTGTCGGAACACAATTCGTGGCAGTTTCTTGTGTCTGGGTTTCTTCAAAAAATACTCGCTTCCTTGTCAACTAACGACCCATTTTACATCAAGAATTCTGAGGAGGTAGTTCGTTTTGTATCTGGTCTTAAAGAAGGAAGCTACAAAGGCTTCAGTGTTGACATTCAAGACTTATATTATTCTTTGCCACAAGAGGCTCTACTACAGTCTGTAAAAGAGTGCGTTGAACGGGACAACGATGAAGTGTCTTTCCGTAATAGCAGTGGAATGTCGCTAGAAAATTTTCTTGAAATACTTTGCATGTACCTGAAGAGCACAGTTGTACAGTTTAAAGATACACTGTTCCGTCAAAAAAATGGAGTTTGCATAGGATCCAAGGTAGCCCCTGTACTAAGCACAATTTTTTTGAGCAGCATAGACAGACTTGTGAATTCAGATTTGGATAGCAAAGTTTTAAAAATATTCAGGTATGTCGATGATTATTTGATTTTGGGCTTGAACACGGATTGGAAGTTGTTCACCTCAAGTGTCTTAGAAACGTTCACAAAAAGAGGCAAAGGCCTAAATTTCACATTTGAACAGCCCATTGATAACTGCTTACAGTTCCTAGACGTGAAGCTCATTTTCGAAATAGACCATTTGTGCTGGAAGTATTCCCCGAGAACGGAGAAGCCTTTGTTACAGTATGCTTCCGCCCATTCAAGGATAGTCAAAAATGGGATTGCAATGGGATGTTTTCATTCAGCTCTAACAAAAACGTGCGAGCACAAGTTAAATGAATCTTTCCTGGAGCAGAAGTTTCGGCTGGAAAAGGCTGGATACCCTACCTCGTGTCTTCTAACTGCAAGCGAAAGGCTATTGAAGAAAATGAAATTCGTGGAGAAAGAGGTGCAAAGAAGCCGGGAAGCTAAGAAAATTTCTGTAATCCCTTACATGCATGGTTTTTCCCATAAACTTAAGAAGGTTGCCGCTAAGTACGGTGTCAAGGTAATTTTCTCGGCAAGAAACAAAGTAGGGGGCGTGTGTCCTGCTGTAAATAATCTGTACAATGACAGGCCTAATAATATCAATAATAACTGTTCCAAGCGTCTGGATCACCGGGTGGTTGAGTGCAAAAGAAATGTAGTGTATAAGATCCCGTTCAAATGTGGCCAGTGTTATGTCGGTCAGACTGGCCGATGCGTGAATGTTAGGTTAAAAGAGCACTTGGCAAATTTGAAGGGAAGGCCGTCAACACATTTGGCATTACATTGTGCACGTTGTTCATTGAATTCATGTAGTCCTTTGTGCAATCAAGCTGATGTTTTGTATGTTCACCCTAATCAAACAACAAGAGAGATTGTAGAAGCTTGACATATCTCTAAACTTGAAGGCAGATGTGTCAGTCATCCATCCATAGCGCTAAATGACAACGAAATTGACTTGCTGAACAAGATGTGATAGTGCAACGTGTTTGTTAAAGGTTTTATTATTATTACGCAAAGGAATATATTATGCTGTTCTGCTCATGCGCAGTGATCATGAGGTGCTTGTCACGAGTATATATATGTGTTTTCTTATTGAGTAAAGGTCAGTTGATAGTCTGCGCTGGTCCTTGTGAACTCTTCGTTTTGTCTTCGTGTTGTGTGCGCAAAAATTGTGATAATGTAAATGGCTGGTGGTGATATTTATTACTATGCAAAAGGTTCAAAACCAGTACGCATACGTATATGGTTCCGGTCGGATTCTTGCCGTGACGAAAGACGAAATGGTAGCCAAGACATAAGCTCTAGAGGAGGAGCGTTCCCTTTGGCGCCAAGTCGGCCAAGATTCGCGGTGTATGTTCAACGCAACATCCGAGTTTTCAACCATACCGGGTTGCTGTGCTATCAGCTGCACTAAAATAACAGAAGATGGTTTCGCTCTCTTCAAAATACATCCTGGTATCCGCAGTGGTGCACGCCGTGAAGTGTAGCTACCAAACATTTCACGCGAAGGCTTTTGTGCAACGTAGTCGACGCGGCATAGTGAGGCGAGTTGATTATACTCCGTTTCACAAGCTGTAGGGAGTACTGTAGAAGGCACGGGCACCCTCAGCCAATCATGAGAGAGCGCACTACATAATTGTGTTCCTACGCGAATGTCGCTTCCGTGATTCTGACAAGTGGCCCCACCTGTGTGGAAAAATGTGTACTATACTAATTATCTTTTATTGCGATAGCAATTATATGGACACTCGCGGCTGGTTTTCGCCGTCGGCGTCGGCGTCATTTGCCGTATATGTATATGTATATATATAACCGGCCCGTGAGCGTGAAAAGACACGAGGGGGGGGGGGGTCCTCGAGCGACCTTCGATTTTACGAGCGGGGGGCGCGCGCGTTATCTCCCCTTCTCGGCGGCCGACAGCGGGGGGGGGGGGGGGGGGCGACGTTCGATTTTACGAGCGCGGGCGCGCGCGTTCTCTCCCCTTCTCGGCGGGCCAACAGCGGGGGGGCCGGTGTACCCTTCTACGTGCTGCGCTCTCAACGCGAAGAGAATTCTCTTAAACAAGCGTTTTCTAGAGTTGCGTGAGATCGGATCCAAAAAGAGTTAGCTGCCAGCCTCACTTCGTATAACATTACAATTTTTTTGCTATCGCATTCATTGCTTCACCCTTGCGGTGAAACTGTGACTTTTTTAATTTTGTAGCAGCTGGCGCTTGGCACTATCTTGATCTCATTTGTTTATTTTTGTACGGGCCGACTTCCGTTCCATAGGAACTGGCCCGGCTTCGTCTATTTATATTTAGTGTCACGCGTTCATACGAGTTTTCATCACATCAGAGCTTTTTTTTAAATGTTTACGCCACGGGTATAGAAAAACAACTTCCCTTTAATCATTCAATCAATCAATTTAAGTGCATCATTGAGTCAGTTAGCGCAACATTGAATCAATCACTCCGAAGCTTTATTTTCCGACATAATAAAACATGTTCTTTTTTTCATGTCTTCTTCTCTCACTGCAGCAGTACTGAATGATCCCGTCCTGTACGCACAACCTAATGATTGTCATGAGCCCGTTAGAAGGCTTCACATCTCATCGTCCTCATCCCAACTTGAATCTGGCGCCGCAGCTCCTCAGAAACCGGCGGCGACATTGCACAATGTGCGTCGCTTCTATATGAGAAATGCGTTCCGAGAGCGTTCCTCGTACTTGAATCCAAGCTGCTTCAGCATCCTCTGCATCGTCGTTGTGAACACGGTCGGTAACGTGTAGTCCTCTTCGATACGCTGCACCCCCCTTGGCGATAGTTGGAATTTCGCCTCTCCCAAAAAAAAGATTTACACCCATCGAAAGACACTCAGGTCAAAATAGTCCAGCTTCTTCGCCCGATCACGGCCTTTCCAATAATAACGTTCGTTCATTGGTGACTCCACCCGCGTTCTCCGGCAGCGCTTGCCACCGATAGAGCGTTCGCTCGCTCACCTGAGCAGGTTTGTCCGTCCTCTTGGTGAGTGAATCCATGCTTGCAATCGCCCCGCACTCGACGCAAAGCGCAAGCGTTTAAAGCTATCGGCTTCGCCAGCTTGGGAAAATCGTGCACACTCGTTGGATGGCTCACCGGCGGCAGTTTGTGGGACGCGTTCAAGACAAACGACAAACTCGGGCTGCGACAACTCGCACACCGAGCCAGTGAGCAGCCTCAGCCAGAGATGAGAGAGGAACACGTGGTCAGTTACAATGAAATCACAAAGTATTTAGATTGGCGAGGGCTCGGTATCCCTCTGGCCAGCCGAGACTCAATAAGACAGAGACGGTGGTCTGGCGCCTTCTCCAAACCAGCACTGACCCGAATCCGGTGGCCTACAGCCGTTATTACGCCGACCAATACGATGGCAAATGCCGGCTATGCAGGGAACGGACGAATCTGTGACACATACTGTGGGCTTGCCCTCAGGCGTCCCTACAGGGTCGCAATATAGATAATGATGAGGTGTGGGAGGCCTTAGTGCTAAGCTCGGATCCGAAAGAGCAACTCTGGGCCGTCCCGCTGGCCGAAAACGCCGCCAGAACCCAAGGGTGTCTGGCCGCCATATAGGCGGGGACCTGTTCCCCAAACCGCTGGACCCAATAAAGTTATTAGATGCGAAGCATCTTACGAAAAGGAAAAAATGGACAACCACCCGTTTGTAGCCCGAAGCCACAAGGAAATCCGTAAGGATTTCTCAGAAAGAAAAGCTTCTTAGTTGCCGAAAAATTCGTCCTGGTGCGGGGGTTCGAACCCGGGACCAACGCCTTTCCGGGGCGGTCGCTCTACCAATTGAGCTAACCAGGAAGCTAGCAATTGGCAGCGCGAGGGCGAATTCATCGACAACTCGAAGCACATGGACACAAGTAATGCAAATGAGTTCTGCGGAAACCCGCAAGGTGGCGGAAGGGTTATGAAAAGGAAAAAAATGGACAACCACCCCTTTCTAGCACGAAGCCGCAAAAAATTCGTGCTCGGGGCTGTGTCCGTCCGTCCCACCCGCGTCCGGCGTCCCGCGTCCGGTCACTTTCATGAAGTAGGGAAGCACCCACTATGCGAGCCAGAACACCGTAGTACAATAAGGCCGTCAACCACCACTACAGTCACCAGAGTCATACAGGAGAGCACACAGCGGCTGCTTAGCAATGGCTAGGCATGTGTTGGGTGCAAGCAAAGAAATAACACGCACTACCGGTGGTGTCTGTCGCCCACGTTAACTCCATTCCTTGATCTTCCTTGCATGTGCTTGCGGAGGCTTTGTCCTTCCCGCACCCAGCGTCCCACACCCCCCTCTCTCTCTCTCCTCTTACGCTCCAACCCATCTCTGGTCTAGGAATCCTCTACTCTACGGAGCCGCGCCGGCGTCCCGTTGACTCCATTCCTTGATCGTACTTGCATGTGCTTGCGGGGGCTTTTCCCGTCCCTTCTTCCCGCGTCCCACATCCCCGCAGCTCATGCGCGTCCCCTCCCCCTCTCTCTCTCCGCTCTTACGCTCCCCCCCCTTTCTCTCCTCTAGAAATCCTCTAATGTACGGAGCGGCGCCCGCGTCCCAAACCCCTACAGCGCTTCCGCGTCTTCTCCCCCCTCTCTCTCCTCTCCTACGGTCACCCCCGGTCTCTCCTCAAGGAATCCTCCACTCTAGGAAGCGGCGCGCACGACAGCTGCTGTCTCCTCACCTGTGCTCTCCCCTTTCTCTCCTCTAGAAGTCCTGTACTCTACGGAGCGCAACCCACGTCCCACGCCCCCCCTACCCCAGCGCATGCGCGTCCCCCTCCCCCTCCCTCTCCTGTCCTACGGTCCCCCCCGTTCTCTCCTCTAGGGATCATCTACTCTACGGAGCGGTGCGCACGACACATGGTGGGACAGCAGCATACTCCGCTGGGGGCGGCACGGTAGTTCCGCGGTATGAAAATGACGGAGCGCGCGCGCCTCATTCTCTCTCCTGTGCAGCACCGCAATGAGCGCCCGGGCCGCTGCTGTGAAACTGGAGCGGCGACGTTTCTCCCGCTCAAGCCAGCCATCTCCCCCGCTGCTTCGGATCCACACATGGTTCCCTTTAGCGGGAGATGGGGAAATTTCTCCTCGAGTAATCCTCTACTCTATGGAGCGGCGCCCGCGTCCCACACCCCCACAGCGCATGCGCGTTGCCTCCCCCCTCTCTTTCCTCTCCTACGCTCCCCCCTTTTTCTCCTCTAGGAATCCTCTTCCTTACGGAGCGGCGCGCACGGCAGGTGGTGCGACAGCTGCATACTCCGCTGAAGGCGCCGCGGTAGCTCCACGGTATCAAAATGATGGAGCGCACGCGCCTCATTCTCTCACCTGTGCAGCGCCGCGATGAGCGCTCGGGCCGCTGCCGCGAAACGGGAGCGGCCACGTTTCTCCCGCTCAAGCTAACCATCTCCCAACTGCTTCGCATCCACGCATGGTTCCCTTTTGCGGGAGTTGGGGAATTTTTAGATGCGAAGCATCTTTTGCTCGGGGCTTTGTCCGTCCCTCCCGCGTCCCGCGTACCCCGTCCCGCGTCCGGCCACATTCACGAAGTAGGGAAGCACCCATTAGCAAACCAGACCACTGTAGTAATATGAAGGCCGTCAACCACTACTACAGTCATCAGAGTCATGACCGAGAGCACAGAGAGGCTGCTCAGCAATGACTAGGCATGTGGTGTCTGTCGCCCAGGTTCACCCCATTGCTTGATCTTGCCTGCATGTGTTTGGAGGGGGCTTAGTCCGTCCCTCCTTCCCCCGTCCCCACACCACGACAGCGCATGCGCGTCCTCTCCCCCCTCTTCTCCTCCGCTCACCCCCCTTTCTCACCTCTAGGAACCCTCTACTCTACGGAGCGGCCCCCCGCGTCCCACACCCCCCCCACAACGCATGCGCGTCCCCTCCCCCTATCCTCTCCTACGCTCACCCTTTTTCTCTACTCTAGGAATCATCTGCTCTACGGAGCGGCGCCCGAGTCCCACAGCCCCCACAGCGCATGCGCGTCCTCTCCCCCCTCTCTCCTCTAGGAATCCTATACTCTACGGAGCGGCTCCGGCGTTCCACATCCCCACAGCGCATGCACGTCCTCTCCCCCCTCTCTCCTCTAGGAATCCTCTACTCTACGGAGCGGCTCCCGCGTCCCGCAACCCCACAGCGCATGCACGTCCCCTCCCCCCTCTCTCTCCTCTCCTACGGTCCCTCCCGTCCTCTCCTCTAAGAATCCTCTACGGAGCGGCGTGCACGACAGGTGGTGTGACAGCTGCATACTCCGATGGGAGCGCCACGGTAGTTCCGCGGTATGAAAATGACGGAGCGCGCGCGCCTCATTCTCTCTCCTGTGCAGCGCCGCGATGAGCGCCCGGACCGCTGCCGTGAAATGAGAGCGGCGACGTTCCTTCCGCTCAAGCTAATTATCGCCCCTCTGCTTCGCATGCACAGATGGTTCCCTTTAGCTGGAGATGGGGATATTTTTTTCTCTCTCTCTCTCGGGCTCCGCCATGTTGCCGAAAAGCGGCTCATCACCACCCTACAACAAACCTCCGCTTAGCCGCGTCCATGCGGGCCTTTTCTGTTAATTTCACGAATTATTAAAACAGTTTTAACGCTATAAAACAACAATCCTAACCATACTGTCACTTTATGAGCTTCTAGTGTGAAAAATAGTTCTGGATTGCTGAAATAGTTGAGGGACTATTCGCTGTGCTGACACAGCCCTGATTGGACGAGAGAGCTCCAGCTTTGGCTGCAATGCCCACAGCTTGTAAAACAGTTTTTTTTTCATAGACGGTTTTTGTTGAAACACTAGAAGCGCGTCTAACGCGCGTCTTGTGCATGCTCGTTGTTACAAATATTAAGGCGAAAGCCTTTATTGTCTTTAATGCGCCCCCTTCCCCCCACTATCCCCCGCCCCCGCGGACTGCGACCCGCGCCAGCCACTGTGTACAAGAGAGGATGGAGGGGGCACCCAGACGGGGTGAAACCAGCGTCGTCAGACATCGGAGCGACGACTGTTGGCGTCGACTTCGGGAAATTGCTGCCAGTCACAAAAGGACGCACAGACCCACAAAGCCCAAGGACGGGACAACGCGCCGAGTCACAGTCGCAAATGTTGAATGAAAGGGGGTAACTGCCGCATCCTATGGGAAAACCAAAACCAGTGACTGCGGTGTCATTGATGTACGTGTCATTGGTGCTGACGAGTTGTCTTGCTCCGCGCTGTAGGTACAGACTCCAAGGCGCCTTCTCATGACCGGTTGTCACCTGTCGCCAAGTATTCCGAGGTTCAAGGAGAAATGGGTTTGAGTGGTGGCAACAAACCGTCGATGTGGGAGAGGCGGTGGTGCATCTGTACGATGGAACACGCAGACAGACGCTAGGCGCGTCTACACAAGTGACTCGGAGCCGTGTTGACCAAACGAATCCCCAGAGCTTTATTCGACTCCCCCATATATAGAACGCATGGCGCGTAGCGCCCTCTACATCTCTCCCCCGAGATACGCACTCAACAAAAAAAGCCGGCAGATCCTACGCACTGTTGGGAATCGACGTAATGCGAAGCAGCCAAAAAGCAACAAATCATGCTGTACATAACATGCATGTCAAGATTTACATGTTAGGACCTGTCATTTATGTTCGCCATACAGTCACGTCACGCAGTACCAATTTTGGTGTATATCAAGGTAGCGAACTGGACGCAAGTGCACCATGAGCGTGGCATGTAAATGGCATTGTAGATGACATGTATGCCAAGATTTTCATGTTACAATCTGCCACTTATGTTCGCTATACAGTCACATCCCGCATTTCTAATTTTGGTGTATATGAAGCTAGCGAAACGCCCGTGAGCGCACCATAAGCGCTGCATGCAAGTCATGTTGCACATGACATGTCACGATTTCCCTATTACCACTCATCATTTATGTTCGTCATTCAGTCACGTCACGCAATACCAAATTTGGTGTATAGCAAGCTAGCGAAACGGCCACTAGATCGAGTGTCATGAGCGTGGCATGCAAGTCATGTTGCGCATGACATGTCATGATTTCCATATTACCACTTGTCATTTATGCTCATCATACAATCCCGTAGCTCAAAAGGACACTTTGTACATTTCCAAGTGTGTTCGGCGAAAGCTTGTGACCATTCGACTGACTATGCCATGTTTTTTTTTACTCTCAGTGGGATGACACACAAACGGAATGTGTGCGTGTTTTCTTTTTTAATTTTTTTTTACGTCGAATCGCAGCGAGGCGCGAGACCAATCTGCCTCCGTTTCGCATGCGTTCGTATTAGCGCACCTTGAGCATCGTCCAGACGCCATCCGCGTTCCAGCGTTTAAATTGACTTGCAAATTTCAAAGTCTGTTCCTCGAACGCATGTTCCCACTGAGACAGGGTCGGTCAGAATGGAACGCGATGCGCGCGTCTCTCTCCTTGCATGATTAGCCAGGCTGGGCACAAAGACGCTACGCAAACAATGCGCGAGCGCTGTAGAGTCCAACGCGACCAGCGTCCGTTTGCGTGCCCCGGCACCCACCTGGCTTCGTGCCAGGGCACGGCCGGAGGGACGGACGGAAGGACGGACGTGAGCATGAGACAGTAAAGGCGTTCGCCTTAAAAATTTGGTGTATATCAAGCTAGCGAAACGGCCACGAGAGTGTCATGAGCGTGGCATGCAAGTCATGTTGCACATGACATGCCATGATTTCCATATTACCGCTTGTCATTTATGCTCGTCCTACAGTCACGTCGCTCAGTGCCAACTTTGGTGTATATCAAGCCGGCGAAACGGCCACGGGAGTACCACGAGCGTAGTGCCAGGCGAGTTTCTAATTTTCACAGTTGCTGTATTCTGTTTTCGCCCACAAAGATTGTCAGCAATGCTCAGCGCAAACCGCGCCTCTTTGTTCGAGAAGGTTCCCGATTATTGTAAATCGTTTTGTTAAGATTGCACGCAAGACGCGAACACTCGAGCTTATTCCAGAGCTTGCGCGACAACCAGTGATAAGGCTGGAATATTCTACGCCACACGTATAAATGCCGACGCACTTCACCGCTCGTCAGTTGATCGACGGCCGACGCTCCGTTCGCCGCTATCTGTGACAGTGTGCGTAGCTCTAATCTGACTTTACATTTCACGGCCACAAGTTCGGCCAAATAAACAGTTTCTTCTTTGACCCACTGACTGCTGCCTTCGTCGACGTCACAACCACGTGACATCTGGTGGAGGTGCTTCCCGGTCCATTTACCGAACGCCCCCCCTCTAGCCGTGAGCCAAGCCCACTCCGTGAAAAGGACATCGACGCCAACGCTGAGCAGCGAGCCAGCCACAGGCAACAAGGGCTACCTCCAGAGTTCGGGCCCCTACCGGATAAGACTCGAAAGTCTAAGGCCACGACCACTACTGCGACAACTATGACAACCACTGCACCAACTCCCGGAACGGTCGTGATGCAGCAGCCAAGGGAGCCACCGACTTTCCGTGGATCATCTTTTGAATACCCGGATCATGGAGGAAGGAATACTGAGAGGCCCTGACGTCACATTCGTGAAGCCGCCACCTCGCAAACACCCGCATCGCCTCCTAGCGAAGGAGCAGCTAACCATTTTGCGATTTCCGGTGCGTCGTTTGCAAGCGCATGCGCCAACCGAGAGAGTTGGCGAGTCGCGGAACGTTTGCCGCCTTTGTAGCCTTTCTTTTTTTCGCTGTGCAAGCGGCGCAGTCGACTCACTCGTGCTGCTCCTTCTGTGTGTGTTTTTAGGAAAGCTGCGCCACGGCCGCTGGATCAAAGCGCAAGCGGCTGTGGCTGCGCAATGCCCAGCTGTTGCGTGTACCCCGTGCAAATCGCGTGCACTGCGGAAAGTACCGGGTGCCACTTTTCATGGGTACGTACGATCGCTTCATTGCTGATCACTAATGCATGGTACTTGCATGCGAAGCTCTTAGATGTGCGCTTTGTTGGTTCTTATACGCATTGTGTCAACTCGGAACACATGTGAACTTCTGTTTTTGGCGTCTGACGCGCCATAACATACGCCGTAGGTATGTGTTCAGAGGCTAGCTCTGTCGTTCATGGAAGGGCAATAAACTTTTGCTGTCTTTATCGGACTACGTGGTGTATGTATTGCGCGGTGTGCGCGCTGCATGGTAGTAGTTGTGTGCGCAGTTGAATTGCAAACTTTACGTGCACGATCACGTATACAATACGGTGGTGTCCTTTTTTCGACGTGAAGTTTCGTCAAACTAAGTTGGCGTTGCGCCTGATTTAAAGAAAGGCCTAACGCCCAGCAGAACGCGTAAGTCACTGCCAAGTGAGTTCGAACACAACGATGCAAGAGCTGAATGTTTTTGATTACGGCACGTACCGGTATTTTGTGTACTGTTGCACGAAAACGCTCCTCTAAGAATTTCAGCACGCAGCGCTCGGGCATGCCACGCCCGTACAGTGTGGTAAACGTGTGCTTGCAACGTTTTACTGCATGCAAAACGCACAAAACGAGCTAAGTTTACGTCGGGACAACAAATCAGCGCAGAAGCGAACAAGCGTAGTGAGCACGTCGCGGGGCGTCTGCTGTTTTGTTTGCCCCATACCGGTTTGTTTGCCCCATAAATTTGACGTCACTTCCGCCACACTTTTCGCAATGCATTGGGATAGGATAGGGCCTCTCCTGAGTTTTCCTTCCTCCATGACCCGGAGACGTGGCTGGAGACGTACGACCGAGTGGCCAGCCTCAACCACTGGGACACGGATGAGAAGCTACGTCGCGTCTACTTCTACTTGGAAGACGCGGCAAGAACCTGGTTTGAGAACCGCGAGTCAGCACTTCAAACCTGGGAACTCTTCTGCGGCGCATTCCTGGGCACGTTCACGAGCGTCGCCCGCAATGAAAGGGCCGCTTCTTCGCTGGAGACACGGGTGCAACTACCAAATGAGAAAGTGGCGATCTTCGTCGAAGAAATGACGCGGCTGTTCCGGCACGGTGACCCCGACATGCCCGAGGAGAAGTAAGTCCGTTTGCTCATGCGAGGGGTCAAGCAAGACCTATTCGCTGGACTGATGCGGAATCCACCGATGACCGTCCAGGAATTCCTGTCGGAAGCAACGTCGATCGAGAAGACGCTGGAAATGCGAACCCGCCAGTACAATCGCCGAACGAGTCAAGACAACCCAGCCGTTTATGCTCTCGACCACTAGCGCGAAACGATCCGAGCGATCGTGCGGGAGGAACTGCGCAAGCTGTTACCCTCTCCACAGCTGCAGGTGGACTCCATCGCAGACATCGTTCGAGAGGAAATCCAGCAATCGATGGGCACCTCTGAACCGCCACGGCCCCAGCAGCAAGCCATGAGCTACGCAGCTGCAGCCCGACGCTACGCTCCCGCTCCACGCCCACGTCAAGAGGTCGCACCGCCGCATTTCCGCCGCCAGACAGCGCCGCCACCACCACCAACGCCATACCGTCTACCCGCCGGCCAGCACTACGCTCCGAGGAAGACCGACGTTTGGCGCGCCCCTGACAACCGCCCGCTCTGCTATCACTGCGGGGAGGCCGGCCACACGTACCGCCGCTGCCAGTACCGACAGATGGGGCTGCGCGGATTCGCCGTCAACGCGCCGCGTCCGCAGCCAGGCGAACGGCCTCGCGACATCGACGACTACATCACCGGAACACAGTGGACACCCCAACGACCTTCCCGCTCGCAGTCGCCCAGCCGCTACATGTCACCGCACCGCGGGCAGTACCTTGGCCCAAACCGGGGCCGGTCGCCTAGCCCGTATCCGGGAAAGTAAGGGCAGTAACCGATGGAGGTGCGGTTGCTGTACGACGAAATGCCGAAGATCCTCCGCGGCCGCCGACGACGACAACGCGACGAAACCTGCAGAACACGACGCGAAGCAGACGAAGCCCTGCCGGCGAAACGTCGCGGACCGACGAAGACGTGACGACGCAACAAGGAAGCAGCGCAACAAATCGACGCAGCCGTGACCCGACGCCGCGACCCAACCGCAACACACGACGACGAACAAGCGACCTCGACGTAATATTCGACGGCCACAACCTCGCCGCTCTCGTCGACACTGGAGCCGACTATTCCGTCGTCAGTGGGCCTTTCGCGACGAAGCTGAGAAAGTGAAGACTGCTTGGCAAGGCCCTGAAATCCGGACCGCTGGCGGTCATCTAATAACGCCGGCCGGTGTTTGCACAGCAAGAGTCACCATCAATAACCGGACTTATCCCGCCAGTTTTCTAATCCTACAACACTGCTCTAGGGATGTGATACTCGGGATGGACTTCCTAAGTCAACATGGCACCGTGATCGACCTCAGGTCTGAGTCAATAACCCTAACCTCAGAAAACGCACTGCCGCCCCCCACGACGCCAGCGACCCATACTTTAAATTTGATAGATGAGCACGTCACCGTTCCGCCTTTCTCCAGCGTCATCATTTCGGTCGGCAGCGAAGAACCGATAGACTTCGAAGACGTCATCGAGGGCGACCAGCACCTGCTTCTTAACCGTCAGATTTGCGTCGCAAGAGGCATCGCCGTGCTGCATGACGGCAAAGCCAAAGTAATGCTTACAAATTTCAGCCACGAATACAGGCACCTCAACATTGGTACGACGGACACCTTCATGACTGAATTCGCAGACGCCAGCAACGCTTTCACCCTCAGCGACGCCACGGAACCTGCTTCGACGAATCAAGGTCCCCAACCAGTTTTCGACGTGAATCCGAGCCTTCCGAAGAACAAGCAATGCCAGCTCGAAGCCCTGCTCCTGCAATTCAGGGACTGCTTCTCGTCGTCGTCAAGGATCCGACAGACTCCACTCGCTAAACATCGCATTATAACAGAAGAAAGCGCCCGCCCAATCCGCCAAAGCCCGTATCGAGTTTCGACACTTGAACGTGAAGCCGTTAAGAAACAGGCCGAAGAAATGCTACGCGACGATATCATTCAGCCGTCCAAGAGTCCATGGGCGTCACCCGTGGTCTTAGTGAAGAAGAAGGACGGAACCCTACGCTTCTGCGTCGATTATCGTCGCCTGAACAAAATCACGAATAAGGACGTGTATCCTCTCCCACGCATAGACGACGCCCTGTATCGACTCCACAACGCGATGTACTTTTCGTCGTAGGACCTCAAGACCGGGTATTGGCAAATCGAAGTCGACGAGAGAGACCGAGAGAAGACTGCCTTTATCACACCAGACGTCCTCTTCGAGTTCAAGGACATGCCCTTCGGTCTTTGCTCCGCACCTGTGACGTTCCAACGTGTTATGGACACTGTACTCGCCGGCTTGAAGTGGCAGACCTGCCTTGTGTACTTGTACGACGTCGTTGTATTTTCTTCGAACTTCGACGAACATCTCCGCCGCCTTGAAGCTGTACTTCAAGCAATCAAGGCCTCCGGACTCACCCTGAAGCCAGAAAAGTGCCGCTTCGCATACGAGGAACTTCTTTTCTTGGGTCACGTCATCAGCAAGTCCGGAGTACGCCCCGACCCACGGAAAACAGCTGCCATGGCTGCCTTCCCGCCGCCCACCGACAAGAAGGCCGTACGCCGATTTCTCGGCTTGTGCGCCTATTATAGACGCTTCGTCAAGGAATTTTCACGCATCGCCGAGCCACTAACTCAGCTCACGAAAAACGACGCGGAATTTAAGTGGGGAACGGCGCAAGTCGAAGCATTTCAAGAATTGAAACGACGCCTGCAGACGCCTCCAATACTTGCGCATTTCGACGAACACGCCGGCACGGAAATCCACATCGACGCAAGTAGCGTAGGACTCTGCGCCATTCTTGTCCAGAGAACTGCCGGCGTGGAAAGGGTTATCAGTTATGCTAGCCGGTCGCTATCCAAGGCAGAAGCCAACTATTCCGCAACAGAAAAGGCGTGCCTTGCCATCATCTGGGCAACGTCAAAGTTTCGCCCCTACCCCTTCGGCAGGCCCTTCAAAGTTGTGAACGACCACCACGCCTTGTGTTGGCTAGCTGACCTGAAGGACCCTCCAGGTCGTCTCGCAAGATGGAGTCTGAGACTTAAAGAATTCGACGTTACCGTCGTTTACAAGTCCGGACGAAAACGCTCTGACGCCGACTGCTTGTCTCGCGCCCCCGTCGACCCGCCGCCGCAGGATGACCAGGAGGATGACTTCTTCTTGGGAACCATAAGTGCCGACGACTTCGCCGAACGACAGCGAGCCGACCCGGAACTCAGGGGCCTTGTGGACTACCTCGAAGGCAAGACCGCCATTGTTCCAAAGGCATTCAAGCGAGGACTCGCGTCGTTTTTCATGCGAAACGGAGTTGTCATAAAGAAGAATTTCTCGCCACTTCGAGCCAACTACCTTCTCGTAGTGCCTTCAGCATTGCGACCAGAGGTCCTGCAGGTTCTACATGATGAACCGACGGCTGGACACCTCGGACTTTCGCGCACGCTCGTAAGAGTACAGGAAAAGTACTACTGGCCGCGCTTGCCGCCGACGTCGCTCGCTACGTAAGGACGTGCAGAGACTGTCAGCAACGGAAGACACCGCCCACAAGACCAGCCGGCTTCCTTCAGCCGATCGAGCCTTCTCGACGACCGTTCCAGCAGATCGGGATGGACCTCCTGGGGCCGTTCCCAACGTCAACTTGCGGAAATAAATGGATCGTCGTGGCTACCGACTACCTAACCCGCTACGCCGAAACAAAGGCCCTGCCTAAAGGCAATGCCGCCGAGGTAGCCAAGTTCTTCGTTGAGAACATCGGCCTTCGACACGGCGCCCAAGAGGCTCTCATCACCGACAGAGGTACGGCGTTTACGGCTGACCTAACTCAAGCGATCTTGGGATACAGCCACACAGGCCACCGCCGGACCACGGCGTACCACCCACAAACCAACGGCCTGACCGAGCGTGCTAATAAGACCATCGCCGGCATGCTGGCCATGTACGTCGACGTCGAATACAAGACGTGGGACGCCATCCTCCCATACGGACCTTCGCGTACAACACGGCCATACAAGAAACGACGCAGATGACGCCATACAAGTTGGTATACGGACGGAGCCCGGCAACGACGCTCGACGCCATGTTGCCAAACGTCACCGACGAAGCAAACATCGACGTCACCGCCTACCTACAGCGCGCCGAAGAAGCCCGACAACTAGCCCGCCTCCGCATCAAGAATCAACAGACGACCGATAGCCGCCGCTACAAACTTCGACGACGCTTTGTGGAATACCAGCCCGGCGATCGTGTTTGGGTGTGGACGCCGATACGCCGACGCGGACTAAGTGAAAAACTTCTGCGACGGTACTTCGGACCGTACAGGGTACTTAAACATCTCGGTACACTCGACTACGAGGTCGCCTCCGACGGCATTACGAACTCTCAACGGCGCCGTGCGCGACCTGAAGTCGTCCATGTCGTGCGCCTCAAGCCGTTTTACGCGCGTTAGTGAACCTGAGGACTCTACTTTTTTTTCATTGGACTTTTTTGCTTGTGCTTATTGTTTATTGTGCTTTCTTGATTTGTTGTAGTTATTTATTGTTGCATGCATTTTTCCCCCGTGTTCTGTTTCAAGCATCGGGACGATGTTTTTTCAGAGGGGGGCATTGCCACGCGCGTGTGTAATTTTCACAGTTGCTGTATTCTGTTTTCGCCCACAAAGACTGTCAGCAATGCTCAGCGCAAACCGCGCCTCATTTTTCTAGAAGCCTTGCGATTATTGTAGATCGTTGTGTTAAGATTGCGCGCAAGACGCGAACACGCGAGCTTATTCCAGAGCTTTCGCGACAACCAGCGATAAGGCTGGAATATTCGATGACACGCGTATAAATGCCGACGCGATTCACCACTTGTCAGTTGATCGACGGCCGACGCTCCGTTCGCCGCTATCTCTGCCGGTGTGTACATTGATGTAATCTGACTTTACGTTTCACGGCCACAAGTTCGGCCAAATAAAGTTTCTTCTTTGACCCGCTGACTGTTGCCTTCGTCGACGTCACGACCACGTGACATAGAAGTCATGTTGCACATGACATGTCTTTATTTCCATATGACCACTTGTCATTTATGTTCATCATACAGCCACGTCACGCAATACCAAATTTGGTGTATATCAAGCTAGCGAAACGGCCGTCAGCGCGCCATGAGCGTGGCATGTAAATGATGCTGTACATGACATGCGGGTCATGATTTCCATATTACACCTGTCATTTATGTTGTTCATGCAGAAATGTCTCAGCGTACCAATTTTTCGATATATAAAGTTGAGAAAACGGCCTCAGAAGCACTTTGGCCATGACATGCAAATCGCGCTTTTTCGTGACAAGTTATTCATTATTTTTATGATATGACCAGTCATTCATTATCGTCATAGAGTCATGTTATGCCATACCAATTTTGGTATATATCCCATTAACGATAAGGCCAGGAGAGCACAAAGTCGTCGGCGGCTAGATAGATAGATAGATACGCTCAAAGTCGCCGAAGTTCGCTAAGAAATGCTTCGCATTTAAAAGACATCACATCACAAGTCTTCTCGGAGTCTTAATACGGTGACCAAACCTGCTGACTCTAACTCGGTCTTCATTGGAGACTTGCGGCGTTGCTGTTCCCGTAGCGTCTGTAACGGTGGCTTGCTCTTCTTGCCCTTCGCTGTTTACTCCCGAAGCTGGCTCTTTCAGTTGGCTTGTCGTTGGGTCTGAATAGGGCATTAGATGCACTCTATTACGCACAAGCACCGCTGTGGGTGTTTCCACGGCGTACGAGCGGGGCTTGGAGGCTGGGCTGAGAACGCATGCCGTTTTTTAAATGCGAATGCATTTCATAGTCGGGCTATGTCAGGCATCCGGCGTTGGCGTTGGCGTTGTCCGCGGAGGAGGAGTAGGAGGATAGGTTGAGGAGGTGTGCGCGCCGGCAGGTGTTAGATGTGAAGCATCTTATGGCGAAGCTTAATCCGGTGGTGGTGGTGTACGGCGTGACCGCCCTTACTGCGCATGCGCAAACCCTTTCAAAAAAAAAATAAAGATAAAAAACCTCCTCTCTCCCTCTCTCTCCCCTAGGCATCCCTCCCCGCGGCAACCACACCCTCACTGCGCATGCGCCTCCCCCTCCTCTCTCCCCCTGCTACGCTCCCCCCTCTCTCCTCTAGGCATCCCTGCCCGCGCCGTCCACACTCCCACTGCGCATGCGCGTCCCACCTCTCTTCTCTCCTACGCTCCCCCCTCTCTTCTCTAGGCATCTCTGCCCGCAGCGTCCACACTCCCACTGCGCATGCGCACCCCACCTCTCTCTCCTCTCCTACGCTCCCCCCTCTCCCTCTCTCGCCTGGCGACGCCGACACAGGCAGCGTCTGCTAGCGAGTTTCTTGGTTGAAAAAACCGACTGCTCGCGCTGCACAACCGTTCACTGGCCACCCCGTATATATGGCAATGAATCTTGACCTCCAAGGTGGTGCCGGTGGGAAATTTCTCCTGTGCGTTGTTGAACAATAAAAATTCGCAGCGTGCGCGTTAACTAAAAGCGGTCTGCGGCGGAGCTCGGCGGAGCTATATATGAAAAAAAAAATTAAAAAAAATAAATAAAAAATTTAAAAAACAAGAAAAAGCAAAAAAAAAAGGCGCTGCGCCGTGCTCCCGACCGGGCTGCAGAAATTAGGCGCCTTTTCCTTCTTCAAACCACAACCACCATATATAAATGGAGTGAAGCGCGCGCGAAATGCATTCGCATTTCCTCACGATTCCCTTCGGGGACGTGGGGGCTTTTTTTGACATCTCGAACCCACACCGTGTCTCCCAGCTCCAGCGGAGGAAGGACGGTCGCGGCATGACGGCGATTATAGTCTTTCTTCTGCCGTCTTGTTATCTCCTCGTCTTGGCACTTAACAGCTACTGGCTCAGGCCACTGCGGTTCTAGGCGATCCGCTGGCTTGAGAAGCCTGGTTCTGAGGCTGCGGCCCATCAGGAGCTGCGCTGGGCTAAACCCTGTAACGCGTGCAGTGTCTCTGTAAGACAGAAGTGGCAGAAAAGGATCTTCTGATTTCTCGAATAATTCTTTGACCATGCGACCTTCCATTCAACTTCCCCGTTAGACTGCGGGTAGTTTGGACTTGAGGTGATGTGTTGGAAGCCATAGTGCTTCGCAAAAGCTGCAAATGCATGTGAAGCGAACTGCGGCCCATTGTCGCTTCGTACAACTTCGGGGATGCCGAAACGTGCGAAAATGCTCTTGACAGCATTGATGACCGCCTCAGAGTTCGTGCTTCGCATGTAGGTGACTTCAGGGTAGCCAGAACGACAATCAACCACAAGAAGGTCGGTATGTCCCCTGTGACTGAATAAATTCATTCCTACTTCCTGCCATGCTTGCGTTGGAGTTTTCGTTACAACCAATGGCTCACTTCGTTGTGCTCGTGTGGCTGCGCACTGCCTGCAGTGACTGACTCTGTGCCGTATTTGCTGGGCAAGTCTGTACCACCACATGGAGTCTTGTGCTCTCAGCTGCCATCGGCTAATTCCCTGGTGGCCTTCGCAGATAAGTTCGAGCGTATCCTTTTTTAGCAAGGCCGGGATGACAAAGCGATTGCCCTTAAACAGGATGCCGTTGCACAAACAGAGATCACCGTGATGGTTCCAGTACTTCTTGGTGTGATCTGGAAGCCTGTCTCGACGAGGCCAGCCCTGGGTGAAATACTTGATGAGCTGTATGCATTACCCGTCCAGTTCTTGGTGTCTGCGAACATCCTCTGCAGTAACCACCTTCGCGTCAGTGACCGCTGCAACTTGCAATTCCACAAATTCCTCTACAACATCCACTGGACTGACTGATGGCTTCTCGTCCGGAGCCCTTGAAAGAGTATCCAAAGTGGGTAGCTGTTTGCCCGGAACGTAGACCACGTTGAATTGGTCGCGCATAAGTTTGATGCGAAACCTTTGAATACGTGGAGGCATCGTGTCCAGGTCGGCGCTTCCAAGCAAGGTCACCAGTGGCTGGTGATCTGCTTCCACCGTGAAGTTGAGGCCCCGCACGTACTGTCCATGCTACCGCCAACGCTTTTTTCTCGGTTTATCTGTAGCGTTGCTCCGCGTTTTTTGGCGACCGTGATGCAAACGCTACCGCGCGTCGCTCCTCCGATGGTTGTTCTTGCAGAAGAACAGTTCCAAATCCAAATGAGCTCGCGTCGCATGATACAATTGTATTGCGACGGACGCTGAGCCATCGTTGCATCGTTTGACCATGTTTCGCAACGCGGAATAAAAAGCATCGACGCTTTCGTCTGCTTGTTGCGTCCGCTTGTGAAAACGATAACTCTCGTGAACTTCGTTTAGCGGGTGAATGAAATACGAGGTGAACTTGCGTTTCACAACGCTGTACGACAGAGCTTCTTCGGCTGTCAAGTTGAGAGCGCTAGCACGCGTCGAGCTTGAACACCCATGCAATAAAGAAGCGTTCGCACCCGAACCTCGTCGGTAGCTTGGTGCATTCCTGTAGCGTAGGCATAGGCACCGTGCAGTCGAGTTTTGCTGTGTCACTGCAGCCCCAGAACACAAAGCCTAGTAGATAAAAAAAACAGTGATGAGACTGGGCCCATAGCCTCCGAGATTAGCCGGCGGCGCGCCCGTTACTATCGGCGCGCTGTCGGCTAACCTCGGAGGCCACGCTGGGCCGGTCAAAATTGAATGCAACGCGTGCGTCTCCTCCCTGCTGGAATGGGCGGATTGTGGCCGGGCTACACGGGGGGACGCGTGCTCGCGTCTGTTTTCTGCGTGACCCTCACGGCAGATGTCAGTGAACTTGGGACGGGGCAGTGCGAGGAACGCAGCTCCCTCTGGTCAGTGGATAGTGCCTATAGTCCTCGAACTTCTCAATCCAGGTGGACCACGCACTTGGGTCGTTGAAGTCGAAGCTCGGTGGCTGTTGGAGTCCAGGTACCCGGGCAAACGCAGCGTCAGGCTTGTCCTCCATTACAGAGAGCCAACGGTGGCCACTTCTGACACCATGTACGATGCAACACGCAGCCAGACGCTAGGCGCGTCTACACAAGTGACTCGGAGCCGTTTTGACCGAACGAATCCCCAGAGCTTGATCTGACTACCCCCATATATAGTTTTTCAAGTACGATCGCGATACGTAGACAGGGGCAGGAAAGACACGGACAAGCGCTTACTACCAACTGAAAGTTTAATCAGAAAGTTGTGTGATATGTACTGACAGAAGAGACATTTTTAGAAACACATTCGATAAGACCAATCATGGAACACCAACTCGCCCAATTTCCATTTTGACCCATATATAGAACGCATGGCGCGGGAGCGCCCTCTACAGGGGCAAGTGCCGCATCCCCTGGGAAAACCAAAACCAGTGACTGCGGCGTCATTCATGTACGTGTCAATGGTGCTGACGAGTTGTCTTGCTCCGCGCTGTAGGTACAGACTCCAAGGAGCCTTCTCACGAGCGGTTGTCACCTGTCACCAAGTATTCCGAGGTTCAAGGATAAAGTGGTTTGAGCGGCGGCGACGAACCATCGATGTGGGAGAGGCGGTGGTGCATCGAGGGATTGTCTCGGAGGAATCCGGGAAGGACATTATCGACGACAGCCAACCGGGCGCTTAGGAGAGAGACATTTCGGCGTCCCGATTGGGCTGAAACAGTGTTTGGTGTCAGTTAAGGCTATAAAAGAATGTGTACATAGATTGTTAGGAAAGAAAGGAAGGATGAAAAACGAATTAAACGTCTCTATGAAATGATGTCGGAGCTGTCATCCCTTGAATGTGCCAGCAGATGAAAGTTCCTGTTTTCGACTTCCTTGACGGCAGCAGTCAGCTGCTACAATACCAGCGAGGCAAGCGGGAGAACCAATGGAACGTTAACTGCGATGCTTCGGGACACCTCACTGGTAGAACGCTCACTTTTCGTAGAGTTGCGTGACCCGCATTGCAATGCCGCGTTCTCTTCCATAGTGACCCTATGTCAGGCACCACAATTACATGGCATCACGATTGCGACAATTGGCGTATTTTTATGGAAAAACTGTAATCGCAGCGCCGCTAATCAATTGTTCGTTCTAGCTTAGCCGGGGCTTTCCCTTGTGTCTGCGCAAGTTGGCTATAATCACTCATCGCAACGCGCTGCTGCCCTGTGGTCACTGACAAGATCCAGCAAGAAGCACGTTAATATTGCTACATCATATGCGCGAGCAAAACAACACATTAGGAGAACTAGACGAGCAGTACTACGTATGATTCTAGGTGCCATGGCTAGTGGTCCAAAATATAAAACTTGCATAACGTTGCCACTTCGGAAACTTACGTCATTCTTCTTCTTATGCTGTACCTTTTTTCCTGAACTAAGTAACCGCTTATTATATGTCTCATTTGCTTGCATACTTGTATTTACTTGTATAATTGTTTCGACCCGGTGTAATAACTCGAAAGAAACATTTTCTGTTTTATGCGCTCTTTGGCCCTTCTTGGGGGGCGCTCCAGGCAAATAAGCGAGAAGGATAAGGGAGGGTGTCGCTACCTTTCTCAGGATCCTTTGTTACATGAACAGCGCATGAACAATTAGGAAGTCATCGCTGAACGAAGATAAAAATACCAGCACCAACGGGTGATGCAGCGATAGGCAACTTGTTTTGTTTTCGTGCGCAGCAAAAGAGGGCTCATGGGTTTCTAGGCAGACAGCGCTGTGCATTTTGAAGCCCTTCTTGTAGTGAGCGTCATCCGGAATCGGCAGGTGGTAATTGGTAGTGTTGGGGTGCTATGTTAATTTTTATTTAGGTGCGGTGCATTCTTTTTCAGTTTGTCAGAATTGTTCAGTTGTGTCTGGAACACAGCCGATTTAAGGGGGGGGTAGGGGTGAAGTGGTTACGTTTCATTGCGATCACAACTGTATGAACACTCTTGGTGGGCTTTTGCCGCAGCCGCCATGTTCCGTATACGTATATGTATGTATACATAAAAAACTTATCTTTGATAACCGTCGTCGCCCCGCTAGTAGCGAGTTCTAGAATTGGGACCCAAGACCGTGGCCTCCGTGATCAGTAACGGCATGGCACCGTTGCTACGGCGCGCGGCCGGTGGCCATCGCGGAGGCCACGCCAAGACACTGGATCCTCAGGCTGCGTTGCGTAGTCTGCTCTTTTGTTCGGAGGAGCGGCAGAGTATGGTATAGACTATTTTACAGATGGGTTTGAGTGCCGCCATATTGGGCTGTTAAGATTTGTGTTCTGTATCTTTAACAGCTAAACGAACAGTGTTACGGTAGACGCATACGCATGAAAACGGTTGGGTTGGTGCCTACGATGTTTCATGGCCTTATTAATTCACGTCGCGATATACAAAAACAAGAAAGCCTCGGCTTAACAGCCCAAGATGGCGGCACCCAGATGACTTACGGAAAATAGTCTATACTCGCGGACAACTTTTCTTGGCAATGAAGGGAAAGCTACAGGGGCGAAGCTTCTGCACATGTACTCTTACGCGATGTAGTCCGGTTCGGCGTGCGTCTCGTACCGCTGTGGAAAGTGACGGCAGCGCGCAATCAGCGTTGCATTTCGACGTAGACGCCGCTTAGTGTTAGAGGTACGGGCAAAAGGCGCGACTTTCTCACGCGCTCAAAAATGCAAAGTGATAGCGTATAAAGTAAAAGAAATAAAAATATCTCACTGACGTGAGCTGCGTCCTGTCTGAAAGGGCTACGTGTGGAAAATAAAGGAGTATTTTTTATATCTAGCGCAGAAAATACGGACACTACGGTGGGACTAAATTCATTAGCGGTAGAATGCACGCGATTTGGCTCTGTAGCCTTCGCTTCATTGCCAAGAAAAGTTGTCCGGGAGTATAGGTTGGTCAAACGTAGGCGCGTTGCGCCAAACGCACGGGACACCCCACATGGAAAAATTAAAGTTACCTGAGACGCGAGTCATAGTGTATCATGGCCCGTGCTGCATCTGCGTCGTTTCTTTGGCCACACAAGACGCTTTGGGAACACGCGCTAGTTTCAGATTTTCGGATCTTGAGTAAGCGCGAGTGCAGCGACCCAAGTATAGTGAACTAGATATTGATTCTAGTTCACTATAGACCCAAGAATGGCTTGGACTACGCGCAAATTTCGTTATTATTTATAGCTGCGCAACCGACAGGACAAGAAGTGGACACAATGAACGCTTCGTTGTTTCCGCTTCTTGTACTCTTGTTGTCCTCTCAGTTGCGCTGCTTTAAATAATATGGAACCATACCCAGCTGTCCACCTTGCTGCCAATTTCGTGCGTGCCAAAGCTCCTGGCGTCCTCAATTCTAAAAAAAACTCTAATGTTTCACAGGAGTTAGCATGCGCGCTTTAGACTTATACTTCAACATGCACGGCGTTGTCGCCCCGTCCTCGCCCGCTTATCCGTTGAGAAAGCGGGGGGGGGGGGGTGGTGTTCGTACGTCTTTACTTTCGCCGCAAAGTTTACGTTGAAGCTACACACTGCACGAAGGTCACTTCGCTCGCGACAGCGGCCGCGTTTACGAAGGGAGTGAGCCGCTAGCAAGAGCCGATGTAGAGGATGGTTGAAGTAACAACTGTGACAATTCTTCGCGCTCGTCATTTGCATATCTGGGCGTTCCTTACGAGCACCCTTTTTTTTTTTGCATTCGAGCAGCGCGCTGAAAGTGTCGGGCTGTGACAGCTGTTTGTTCGCGCTCGCCGTGTGTGTGCTCTTTTTGGCGTCCTTTGTGCCTGAGCAGTGTGCGGCAAGTTTCGAGCTGCTTGCCGTTCCTTCTTAGTTGCTATTAGTTGCTATCACATTCATTGCTTCACCCTTGCGGCGAAACTGTGACTTTTTTAATCAGCCATAAGTAATAGGTAGTGCCATTAGCAGATGAAAATTATGTATTTTTCAGTTACCATGAGAAAGAATTGTGATTTGGCCGCGGCGGCCACCCGTAGTTAAGCTTAGCTTCCTTATTCATGTGTTTTCGTGGCGCCGTTTCGCGAGCAAGATAGTTGTGCATGAGAATTTCTCAAGTTTCAACTCAAACTTTAATGATCGCATACCGGAATCGGCCGGAGCCAGTGTTGGGCTGCTGCGCTAGCCTTTTTTTTTACTTTGCTGCATTGCCTTGCAGTTTCCACCAGAAGTGTTCGGTTGTGTCTGGAGCAAGGCCGATTTCGTTCTTAATGTGAGAGATAGAGGGAGGCGTGATGAAAGAGAGAGATAGAGGGAGGCGTGATGAAAGGTGACTGTGGAATGGCACAATGAGTCACTGCACACCCGTCGTGTGCGGGGTAGGAGACGCGCGAAAGTCTCTATACATTAGTTCCGTTAGCAAATGCTCTAAAGACGAGCATTTAAGGCCGCTCTTCCAGCTTTCGCTGGGACTGTGCTGAGCGTTCCGCGCAGGGCTGGCAGTTTTTTAAATGCGCAGCATCTATCTATCTATCTATCTATCTATCTATCTATCTATCTATCTATCTATCTATCTATCTATCTATCTATCTATCTATCTATCTATCTATCTATCTATCTATCTATCTGTCGGAGCTAACGCGAGAAAGATCCAGCCCTGACAGCGTTCAGTTTTCGAACTGATTTTTTATTATCGCGCTGCACCCGCCGCGCGACCGAATGCCAACTTCTTCCTTGACGAGCGCCGCATTCTGAGGCGCTACAGGGCTCCCCGTAGAACCTGAGCCATAGGAGTGGCCCAGTGAACATGTTTGGATGTGGGCATCCAGACTGAAGGTGGAAGCCCCGCGGACGCGAGAGCGGCGATATATGCAGGTTTCAGTCGATCGGCAGCCACGACGTCTTCACGACCGTTGATGTCCAGCGTGAACGTCTTAGGTGTACGATGGAGTACACGGAATGGGCCATCATAGGCCGGTGTAAGTGGTGGCCGTATTTGGTCACGACGAACGAAGACGTGACTGCAGTCATGCAGATCCTGGCTGACAAACACAGACTGGGGGTGGCGGTCGGCTGGAACTACAGGAGCAAGGTCTCGAAACGTGGTGCGCAGCTCTCTAATGTACGTTGAGGCATCATGAGTGGAGGGTGGCGATGACGGCTCGAAGAATTCTCCTGGAAGACGCAGGGAAACTCCATAGACCAGTTCGGCTGATGAGCAGCCGAGATCCGCTTTCAATGCTGATCGGATACCCAGAAGTACGAAGGGGAGGTGGTCGAGCCAACGTTCCCTTGGCTGGTGAGCAGTGAGGGCAGCTTTCAGTTGACGATGAAGCCGTTCGACCATGCCATTGGCGGAAGGATGGTAGGCAGTCGTGTGGATGTGTCGAATGCCCAGGATATTGGCAAGTGCGGTGAAAAGGGCCGATTGAAATTGACGACCGCGATCGGTTGTGACGACAGACGGGCAACCAAAGCGCGACACCCAGCCGTTTGTGAAAGCCTTAGCAACTGTCGGTGCTGTAATGTCGGAAATGGGAAACGCTTCCGGCCATCTGGTGAAGCGATCCACACATGTCAGCAGGTAACAGGCTCCTTGCGATGGCGGAAGAGGGCCGACGATGTCGAGATGGACGTGGGAAAACCTTGCGTCTGGAGGCCGAAAGGGGGATGTTGCCGTGACAGTATGACGGTGAACTTTGACACGCTGGCACTCAAGGCAGGTTCGTGCCCAGCGTCGGACGTCAGCATTGATGCTTGGCCAAAGGAAACGAGATGTGACTAGCTTCTGAGTCGCACGAATACCAGGATGGCTCATGTTGTGCAATTGATCAAAAATTGCACGACGAAAAGCTGAAGGCACGAAGGGCCGAGGGGTACCAGTAGACGTTTCGCACGTTATTAATGAGGTAGAAAATGGAAGCAGGCACTCCGTGAAAGATAGAGACGTGGATGAAGAACGAATACGATGCAGCTCAGGATCGTTGCTCTGGGCAGCTGCTAGCTCTTCCATGTCTAGTGGTGGTTGGGTCGACAAGGCATCGATGCGGGAGAGTGCATCAGCGGCAGAATTTTCCGGCCCATGGACGTGTCTGAGAACCACAGTGAACTCGGAAATAAAGCATAGTTGACGGATCTCCCGTGCAGTGTAATTGCTGTGATTTCGTTGGAAGGCAAACGTCAGGGGCTTGTGGTCTGTAACGACGTAAAAGTCCCGGCCCTCCAGTAAATGGCGAAAATGTTTGATGGCGAGGTACACCGCGAGGAGTTCTCGGGCAAATGTACTGTATTTTGCTTCCGGTGGCTTCAGTTTTTGCGAGAAAAAACCAAGGGGCTGCCAACCGGATACGTGCTGCTCGAGAACGGCGCCAACTGCCACGCTCGATGCATCGGTGATCAGACGAATTGGGGCATCAGGAACGGGATGTATGAGCATGGTGGCGTCTGCCAGAGCCTTCTTGGCAGTGATGAAGGCAGATGCAGCGTCCTCGGTCCACTCCAGTGGCGCAGCCGCGTCTTTCTTTATAGCCAGTAGGTCGGTCAAGGGCTTTAGGATTGTGGCACACTTTGGAAGAAAGCGGCGGTGGAAGTTTAGTAGGCCCAGAAATTCTCGGAGTCTTTTCAGTGAAGTCGGGCGTGGAAAGTCTTGAATAGCCTTCACTTTGCTGGCGAGTGGTTGGATACCCTGTGGAGTGACAAGGTGGCCTAGGAACTCGATTGTAGTGACGCCGAAGAAGCACTTATTGGGATTAATTACGAGGCCGTAATCATCCAGGCGGTGAAACAGGGTGCGCAGGTGGGCTTCATGCTCAGGGCCGGATGGGCTTGCGACCAGGAGGTCATCAAGGTAGGCAAATACAAAATCGAGACCTCGCGTGACCTCGTTGATAGTGCGCTGAAAAGTCTGTGCAGAGTTGCGCAATCCAAAAGGCATCCTCACGTATTCAAACAGACCGAACGGGGTGGTGATGGCCGTCTTTGGAATATCGGCGGGTTCTACAGGAATCTGATCGTAAGCCTTCACTAAGTCAATTTTAGAGAAGATCGTGCATCCAGGCAAATTTGATGTGAAATCCTGTATGTGAGGAAGTGGATAGCGGTCTGGTAAGGTGTGGGCATTCAGAGCGCGGTAATCCCCACATGGTCTCCAGTCGCCGGGATCTTTCTTCGGTACCATGTGGAGTGGCGATGCCCAGTTGCTTGAGGAAGGCCGCACAATGCCAAGTTCAAGCATGTGCTCAAACTCACGGCGGGCGATGGCGAGGCGTTCTCCAGATAGTCGACGGGGCCGTGTAAAAACGGGAGGTCCAGTGGTCACAATGTGGTGAGTGATGGAATGCTTCACCGGTGACTCTCTGGTGTGCGGCTTCGTGATGTTGGGAAAATCGGCGAGTATCTTTGCATACGGCGAAGCGGGTGTGAGAGCTCGAAGTCCCGTTCAGGAGGAAGTGCAGAGTATACCACTGATAGATAGGCGCGTGTTCAGATCGATGAGGCGATGAGCATGCATGTCCACAGCAAGGTTGAAAAAAACTGAGGAAGTCAGCCCCAAGAACAGCTTGCGAGACGTCAGCGAGGATGAAAATCCAGCGGAACGCACGGCGTAGTCCAAGGTCAAGTGTAAGAGAGCGTTGGCCGTATGTGTGAATGGCGGAATTGTTGATCGCTTGGAGTGGGCAGGTCTGTTCGTTGCGACGGCGATCTGCACACGAGGCCGGTATGACGCTAACCTGGGCTCCTGTGTCGACTAGAAAGCAAGCGCCAGTGATCTTATCCGAAACATAGAAAAGGCGGCATGATTTTTGACCAGTACCACTTGCCGCCGTCAGTGGCCGGTCGTCACATTTCCCGACCAGGAGCATGGGCGAGTGCACTTGAGCGCAGAGGCACCGAATCGGTGGTGGTACCAGCACATGGTAGATGGTGAGTCGTCCCGCGGCGCGTGGGTTGGCCGAAGTCCCGGAGAGCGTGGGGGGCGTCGAGGAGCGACTGTGTATCTGGAACCTGGATGACGTTCGGCGATGCGCAGGTACAAAGTCATCAAGGCGCCTGACAAGGGCGTCCAAACGGTTCTCGATGCTCGCGAGCGCCGGGTCTGCAGCGGTGGCCGGTGGCGGTGTGGTAACGGCATTGAGGCTATGTGCCCGCGAGTAGTCCGCCACTCGGTCAGCCATTTCAGCGACTGTCTCTACAGGGACATCTCCTGCAGCCACGAGGACCGGGACCATGCTCTGCGGTAAGCGCTGGAGGAACAACTCACGCAACAGCTTCTCCTCTTGGGGGGCGGAGGGGCCGCCAAGGAGCTGGCACATGCGTCGCAGGAGCTGTGATGGGCGACGGTCACCGAGCTCTGTAGCCGTGATGAGCTGTTGGAGTCTGCTGTGTTCGGACTCAGACTTGCGGGAAATGATAGCTGCCTTCAACGTGTCGTAGGGATGGCTCGGGTGCGGCGACGCTAAAATATCAGCTAAGTCGTCGGCTACGTCCGGAGGTAAGCAGGACACCAGATGCCAGTACCTGGTCTGTTGGCTGGTGATTTGCCGTAGACGGAAGTGCGCCTCGACCTGCAGAAACCATGTGCTGGGGCTGTTGGGCCAAAATGGTGGCAGGTTGACATGTTGGATTGCAGCAACCGCAGCACCGCTAGGTCTGGCGTCTTCTTGGGCGTCAGGACCGGTAGGATTGGTGGCAGAGCCGGCGGGATCCATGCGGCATGATCGGGGCCGCGTGTTCTTTATCGGGTCACCATTAACTGTCGGAGCTAACGCGAGAAAGATCCAGCCCTGACAGCGTTCAGTTTTCGAACTGATTTTAAATGCGAAGCATTTCTTAGCGAACTTCGGCGACTTTGAGCGTATCTATCTATCTATCTATCTATCTAGCCGCCTACGACTTTGTGCTCTCCTGGCCGCATCGTTAATGGGATTTATACCAAATTTGGTATGCCATAACATGACTGTATGACGAACATAAATGGCTGGTCATATCATGAAAATCATGACTAACTTGTCATGAAAAGTATGATTTACATGCCACACTCATGGCCGGCTCGCGGCCGTTTCGTTAGCTTGATATACACCAAATTTGGGATTGAGTGACGTGACTGTATGACGAACATAAATGACAGGTGGTAATATGCAGATAATGACGTGCATGTCATGTACAACATGATTTACATGCCACGCTCATGGCGCGCTGACGGCCGTTTCACTTGCTTGATATACACCAAATTTGGTATTTCGTGACGTGACTGTATGACGAACATAAATGCCAAGTGGTAATATGAAAATCATGACATGTCATGTGCAACATGACTTGCATGCCACGCTCATGACACTCTCGTGGCCGTTTCGCTAGCTTGAAATACACCAAGTTTGGTATTGAGGGACGTGACTGTACGACGAGCATAAATGACAGGTGGTAATATGAAAATCATGACCTGCATGTCATATACAACATGATTTACATGCCACGCTCATGGCGCGCTGACAGCCGTTTCGCTAGCTTGATATACACCAAATTTGGTATGGCGTGACGTTACTGTATGACGAACATAAATGCCAAGTGGTAATACGGAAGTCATGACATGTCATGTGCAACATGACTTGCATGCCACGTTCATGACACACTCGTGGCCGTTTCGCTAGCATGATATACAACAAACTTCGTATTGAGGGACGTGACTGTATGACGAGCATAAATGACAAGCGGTAATATGGAAACCATGATATGTCATGTGCAACATGACTTGCATGCCACACTCATGGTACTCCCGTGGCCGTTTCGCTAACTTGATATACACCAAATTTGCTGTTCAGTGACGTGATTGTAT
Organism: Rhipicephalus appendiculatus; assembly: GCA_030522465.1. NCBI lineage: Eukaryota > Metazoa > Arthropoda > Arachnida > Ixodida > Ixodidae > Rhipicephalus > Rhipicephalus appendiculatus. The sequence continues at coordinate 81,989 of JALIZH010026924.1, forward strand.
GACGAGGATAAATGACAAGTGGCAATATGCAAATCATGACATGTCAGGTGCAACATGACTTGCATGCCACGCTCATGACACCCTTGTGGCCGTTTCGCCAGCTTGACATACAAATTTTAAGGTGAAAGCCTTTAATGTCTCATGTTCACGTCCGCCCGTCCGTCCGTCCCTCCAGCCGTGCCCTGGCAAAGTGCCACTTGGGCGCCGGGGCGCGCAAACGGACGCTGGTCGCGTTGGACTTTACAGCGCTCGCGCTTTGCTTGCGTAGCGTCACTGTGACCAGCGTCTCTAATCATGCAAGGAGGAAGACGCGCGCATCACGTTCCATTCTGACCGACCCTGTCTCAGTGGGCGCAGGCGTTCGAGGAACACACTTTGGAATTGACAGGGTGTCCGTCAATGTAAACGCTGGAACGTGGATGGCGTCTGCACGATACGCAGAGCGCGAGAATACGAACGCATGCGAAACGGAGGCAGATTGGTCTCGCGTCTCGTTGCGATTCGAAGTAAAAAATTAAGCGGACATAAGTGGCAGGTTGTAACATTAAAATCATGGCATGCATGTCATCTACAATGCCATTTACATGCCACGCTCATGGTGCGCTTGCGTCCAGTTCGCTAGCTTGATATACACCAAAATTTGTATTGCGTGACGTGACTGTATGACGAACACAAATGACAGGTCCTAACATGTAAATAATGACATGCATATTATGTACAGCATGATTTGCTCCTTGCTGGCTGCTTCGCATCACATCGATTCCCACAGTGCGTGGGATCTGCCGGTTTTTTTATTATCGCGCTGCACCCGCCGCGCGACCGAATGCCAACTTCTTCTTCCTTGACGAGCGCCGCATTCTGAGGCGCTACATATCTATCTATCTAAAGTCTTGGTGCTCTCGTGATCGCCTCCTTAACTTGGAGTAGACTAAAATTAGTATGGGAGGGTAACAAAGCTTGACAAATATGTATGTCTGCTCATGACATCAATAAGGTGAAACTCCCGTCGCGCACGTCATCACATCCTTTCCTCCAGACTCGTGTGACACATACCCGTATACCACGGGCCGCGGTATGTGGGTATGCGCCACAGGTGATTGACAGTTTTGATCTACGCAGTAATGGTGAGAACAAACAATACTAATTTAAATGCGAGATCGTTAATAAAAAACTCAGCTGATCCCTCTGTAATTGGAATCGGTATAACACGAAAGTGAAACGTGTCTTCACACAGGCACTTGAGCGTTTATTCTGCATTGTTTCGCCACAAGGCCGAAGGAATGAATACTAGAGCAACGAATTGTAATGACACGCGAAGAACGGCAAGCAGCTGGAAACTTGCTGCGTGCACCTCAGGCAGAAAGGACGCACGAAATGAGCATACACATGACGAGCACGGACTGTCACAGCTGGACACCTAAAGCGCGCTGATCTAACACAAAGAAAGACGCACGAAACGACCGCACAAGTATACACAGAACAAGCGCGAACAACGGTCACAATTGTTACTTCATGTGTGAGCAGCGCGCTCCTTTCGTAAACGCGGCCGCTGCGGCGAGCGAAGTGACCTTCGTGCACTCTTTAACCACTGTACCTTCGCAGCAAACTTGCCGTGGAATGACAAGACGTACAACGCGCCCCAATGCCCCGATCAGGAGATGAGCGCGCGCGCACGAGCGACCACGCCCCGTGGAGGCGCGCGCTCATCGCAGCGAGAGACGCGACGACCTTGAGAGCGCGCACTCCATGACACCTTAGCGCCATCTCGCCAGCGATGAAGAAAACGTGCTGAAGTCGACGAACTCTGAGGACTGCCAATGGTATATGGTGTATTTAAATAGCTAGCCGTTAAAAAGCTGAGGTATGTGCGCTCCCGTGGCCGAGTGTTTTCGCGCCGCGCGCTGTGGAGCGAGAGGTCGCAAGTTCGACGCCCGGCAACGGAACTTTTTCTCCTAGTTTTTTCTTTGATCTAAATGCGTTAGTTGGTATTTTACAACGTCATATCCGTGACGGAAATACGTCCGAGGAGCCGTGGTGGACCCCGGCATAAAACACTTTCGTGTTAAAACGCACATCGGCAGTGTTGACCCTAGAAATGTAAAGTCATTATCAGGGTCCCAGCAGGGATCAGTCCCAGGCATTCTGCGTAACAATCAAGTATTCTACCACAGAACCACGCCAGATATCGTAACTGTTTTGGAAAAAGACCCTATGCAGGCGTAATGCTGGTGAAACGTCAATTGTGGTTAAGCGTATCTAATTTTATAAACATTACAAATGTACTCCAATGATACACGCGTCAAGTCGGGTTAACGTCAATCGTAGTTAAGTACCGTCTACTGAAGTTGGCCTACGTCGCACTATTTAGGGCTACCATCCTCGCAAACAACGAACGCTACATATCAACTTACCCGCTTTTGGTGTTGCTAATACTGATGTTGCTTTTGGCATCTTTAAACAAGTGTAAAAAACTCGTTATATAAAAGATATTCGACTGCTCAACATATGTCTGTGCGTACATTTCTTCATGTGTTTAGCGTCATTTCGTAACGTTTCGCTCGAGCAAAAAATTATACCACAATCACCATTCAACCGCATCCTTCGCAACAACGATTATCATGGCACGCGGGATCCGCCGAATTAGCTCATTGTACTGCATTGTCATGAAGAGTGCTCGATGACAAGTTATTGTCGAGATCGGGAGTCACGATGCCAGCTAATTTCGCGTATCAATAGGAATGTCGAGTGTCCCAGCGGAGCGGCTTGCTTTGCTCCTCTGGTTTCCCATCAAATCGAAGACGTGGCGAAGAACTCATGTGATATAATAACGGCAGAAATAAAAATAATTGGCCGCGTATCTGCGTGCTTCGCTGCAAATGTCGTCGAAAGACGATAGTCTTGTGCCGACTGCACTGCATGAGCGGCATGAGTACCACAATTTAATAGCTGGGCTAGCCGCTGGGCTCGTTTTTCGGACGTTTTCCGGGCGCGCTTAGACGGACGCCGGCGTTTCTCCGCTGAAATTTGGTCGTCGGTCTTTTCTCTGCGTTCTCTGATCATGTCTTGCAGAGTGGGTCGTATTTCATCAAGCGGCCATATATGTTTTGCCTTGCATGAGACAGCGCTCTTCTACGATGAATCAGCCGCATCTGGCTGGCATTGATAAAACAGAAGAGGACGCCATCTACAGCGCTACCGGGGAACATCGGGTTGTGTTGAACAATGCTGCTGCCAGGTGGCAGCACCACAGCCAGCCACAGCGTCGAAGTTAAATCACTGGGCGGAGACTTGTTTTTTACACAGCAGCGCCGCGTAATAAACACTAGGATCTTTATAATTACGTATCTATAGATTTTGTTTTAAAGGAACACTGTGAATAGTACTAAGGTATTGATGTTGTGCCTCAGGTATGCGTAATATTTGATTTTTAATTGCCCACGCTCACCCGTATGAACACATGCTTCTTGGTCAAGATTGGAGGTCGTAAGGCAGGGGGTTAAAGTTTGGCCAGCTAGCTGAATCGTGTGACGTGCCGACAAACAGACAAACAGACAGACCAAAATTTCTCCGTTTAGGTATCCCAAGAAAGACTATCGTCTTTAAAATAGAAAATGTAACATCGAAGTCAAAAGTGGGTGCTCTATTGAAAAAGCTCACGATGGGTCGCAAACGTTGTTTGCCGTGGCGTCGACTTAGCTATGCCTGCCGCCTTTGTCGGCAGCAGAGCCATCAGTAAGAGCGGGCTTCTGTGATTTGTTTTTCGCTCACGAAAACCTAGTTTCGTTACGTGATGTAACACGAAGCAGTGCTTTGCGAAGATGGTTGCTTCGTACTTCTCCACGAAGATACGAATATTTTTTGCCCCATACCTACGGAAACATTCGTTTCCAAGAGTACTTTCACTATTTAGTAATCGATTTGCTTGCCGCCTCTCTGTGTTCTAGTCTATCGTGAGCTAAGATTATGTTGAATATACAAGTAAAACAAATTGGGAGACCCTGAAACTTCGCTTTTAAGAGTTGTACACGATAGCGATATCCTGGCCCTAGTGCGTACTTCAATCACTTAGTGCATACTATGTAATGGGGAGCATGCTTTAAACAACGACCAATTATGCTCGGGAAATGTTTTCGAGCTCGCTATGCACCCACTACGTGGTCTTTAGGAAATACGCACAGTAACGTGTGTACCTTTTGTAATGGGTGGACGGCTTTGAACCACAATGTCGTTATGCTTTTCACATCTTCTGACGCCAGATGGTAATGTACGCTTCCACCATGCAATACCACAGAGGTATTACATGTAGTATTGTGACGCCTGTATACAGGACGCGTGTGTTTTTAAGCATGAAAGTTATTTTCACTGCATCTCCAAGCAGAGGAAGTTTTTTTATATGTCATTTCAAGCAGAAGCGTGGATGTGTTGTAGAACACCTGTTTGCCACGCAGACGGCCTGGGTTCGATCCTCATTCGGACCCGGAGATTTTTATTATTTATTTTATTTGCATCTTTCTCGATTTTTCGGTCACGGACAAGATGATGATTTTTCGCCCACAACCAACGACGCCGCCGCCGACACCGACGCCGGAATTTCTGCGAAACGAGCTCTTTAACGCTGTCGCGTTAACAGCGCCCAGTAGTCCGATCTGCCAGAAAAAATTGTAACAAGGTAGTGGTTGGTGTGTGCCACAAGGTAGCAGTGGGTACCGGTCTGGCGGACAGACAGCTACGAGGGGTTACGAGCAGTTTACGAGACAGTTTCCAGTCCGCCATTGTATCAGTCACCGTCTGTGCTTCTAAATATTGTTACGTGAAGGCACACAGGGAAACAGGGCTTATTTACAATATATTTACACTACGCCAAGCGTAAGCCAAGATGGAGGAGAAGAGCGCGCGCCCCACCAAAATCACGTCGTCTTCCTCGGTGTCTCTCATGCTGCTTTTGCGTGCAATGGTCTTTTGCGTGCAATAGTCTCACAAAAGTCAAATACGTCGTAATATGATTCAAGGACGCGAAGGAGCGCGTCAGATTGATGCGGCAAAAGGTCTCGCGCGATCATTTTTTTCCACAGCAGGAGACGGACTTGCTGGTGAAGACCGGGCTTGTGTGTAGTTAGAGCGACCAACATCACGGGTCGACAAATCTGAGATGACGCAGTCGTCAGAGGGCGTCAGCGTGGCGAGGGATATTCCACACGGGAGCACTTGGGGACACAGAGCAAAGTTCAGCACAGGAATGCAAGCGTGGTTGTCACGCGACGGAATAATAGTGTGCGGAAAAGTAACACTGTGAGTCAAAAAGACGGATGTGATGGGCGCGAGCACGTAGTCGCCATCAGGTACAGGTGGCGAGGGCGTTACGGCGATGCAGGTAACTGTTTGCGGTGACAAACGGATATGTTCAGCAGAGCACAGACGACCTTGCGGTGGACTGGGTAGATCAGTTCGATACGGCAGGTCAAGTTGCACAGTACCAGCGGAACAGTCAATGAGGGCGGAATGGGTGCACAAAAAGTCAAGACCGAAGATAACATCATTGGTGCATTGAGTGAGGACGGAGAAAAGAACAGATGTCCGATGGCCGGCAATAGTAACGCGTGCTGTGCAGACACCAATGATGGTAGCCGTACCACCGTCAGCGACACGAACACTGTGTGAAGGGGCTGGAGTAAGAATTTTCTTTAAGCGGTCACGAATGTGCGAGCTCATAACAGATATATGGGCGCCAGTGTCAACCAAAGCTTTAACAGATAAACCATCCATTTGTACATCGATGAGGTTCTGGTTGGTCGGGAGCGTCAACAGAGGAATTGGAGGGCAAGTCGTAGCAGCAGCGTCACCTCCAGGAGCTGCACCCGTTAGTTTCCCGAAGGAAAGAGTCGGGTGAAGGACGGGGACGGGGAACGAGGTGGCGGAGGAGACCGGGAAAATCTACGTCGAGGTGAAGGCGAGCGGCTGTACTGGGCGGCGGTCGTAGCGGTCGTGTCCTAATTAGCTGAGTCGTCGCGGCGTGGCGGTTCTTGGTCAGAAGTACGGGCTGATGCATGGAGGTTGTAGTAGCTTGGGCTTTTCGGAGATGGCGAGGTCCACGTGCTTCGGCAATGACGCGATATGTGTCCAACTCGTTTGCACCGAAAGCAAAGCGGCCTGTCGTCCGGCGCCCTCCACGCATTTGGATCCCGGTTACGTGGAGCAGGGCGGCGGTAGTGCTGAAAAGGGTTCAATTGAGGCGGACTGACAGCGTCGGGACGGTGCACAGAACAGATCGTCTGAAGGGCCGCGTTGGCCAGTTCTTTGCGCACACGGTCTGTATGAGCGATATGGTGGGCTGAGGATCACTCGGCGCCAGGGCCCTCAAGGGTGCGGGCGATATGGCTTCGATTTCGCGTCAAACGATTCTAGTAATGTCAGCGGAGTGTAGATTCCGCTGGGTCTCGATGCGGAGGTCCTCACAAGTTTACGTCGCAGCAGTGTTAGGAAGACGGGCGAAGTGGTGGGCAATGCGACGGCATTTAGCCTCTTCAAAACGTCGGCACTCTGAGATAACATCTTGAACGGTCGAACAGCCTTTATACACAAGGAGGTGAAAGACGTTGTCTGCGATGCCCTTGAGCACCTGCGCCACCTTGTCGGCTTCAGCCATCGTGGCGTCAACTTTACGGCAAAGGGTCCAGACATCTTGGATATATGCCAGGTAAGACTCCGTGGATGTCTGAACACGCGTACCAAGTTCCTTCTTTGCGGCCCGCTTGCAGCCGGCAGATTGGCCAAACAACTCGCGTAGCTTCGTCTTGCATAGGCTCCAGCTGGTGAGCTCGTCCACGTTGTTGCTGAACCACGCCTTGGCCGTTCCTTGCAAGTAAAAGATAACGTTTGCCTGCAACAAGGTTGGGTCCCACCTGTGATTTTCACTCACTAGCTCGTAAAGTTGAATCCACTCATCTACGTCCTCGCCTTCAGTTCCCGAAAAGTTGCCAGGATCACGGGGTGGAGCAGCCACATTGACCACAGGCGAGGTGGGCGCCGTTGGTGAGTTGGGCGCGGCTGTTGACGCTGCATCCCTGCCGGTAGACATGTTGGAAGCGGCGACTTGGCGTCCGCTGCGAAGCTCCGTCGTGCGTTGCTACCCCGCACCTTCCACCAAAATGTTACGTGAAGGCACGCAGGGAAACAGGGATTATTTACAATATATTTACACTACGCCAAGCGTAAGCCAAGATGGAGGAGAAGAGCGCGCGCCCCACCAAAATCACGTCGTCTTCCTCGGTGTCTCTCATGCTGCTTTTGCGTGCAATAGTCTTATAACAATATCTGCAGAGATAAGTTTTCTTGTAAGATTATTGGTGGAGGTGCTGGGTAAGCCTGCGTTTTCTCCGAAACCCAACACCGAACTCCGCAGCGGTCGCCACCTCCCTTTTACTGCCATGGCTGAAGAAGGATCACCGGCGCAGCAGCAGCAGCAGCACCACATGGCTCTTCTGCCCACTCGAGGCCGAGGAACCTTTTCGGGCACTGACAAGGACGAAGTGAATGTGGAAGATTGGGTCGCATTGTACAAGCGCGTCAGCGAGTACTATAGGTCGGACTACACGTTGATTCTCGCAAACGTGATCTTCTACCTGAGGGAGACGGCCCTCGTTTGGTACGAGACGCATGAGTCCGAAATAACCAGCTGGGACACTTGCAAATTTAAGCTCATAGAGTTGTTCGGCAGGCCATTTGGTCGACAGCAGGCCGCAAGGAAAGATCTAGAATGCCGTGTTTAGACGACGAGAGAGTCCTACGTTTCGTACATACTGGATGTACTGGGTCCTTGCCGAAAGGCTGACGTGAATATGACCGAAGCAGAGAAGATGGAGCATATATTGAAAGGAATTGCTGAGGACGCGTTCAATCTACTGATCGTAAAGGACTGCGCCACCGTCGATGCTGTCGTCAAGGGGTGCCAGCGTTTTTAGCAAGCAAAGTTAGAAAAATATGGCATCAGGGGGGTATCAAAACGCCTTATCAGTAATTATCTGAAGGGGCGAAGGCAAACTGTTCATCTAGAATCAGTGTCATCATCTCTAATGGAAATTAACCAAGGTGTACCGCAAGGTTCGAAATTAGGCCCGCTGCTTTTCCTTGTTTATATAAATGACATAGTGGCTATTCCAAATTCGCCAGAGATAATTATGTACGCAGACGATACCAATGTATTTTTTGCATCAAATGACTTGCATGAACTAGAAAAAACGGTTTATACATAATTAAAATCACTATCACTTTGGCTTAGTCAAAATAAATTACAATTGAACGTATCCAAAACAAACTACATCCTCTTCAGACCTATTAACAAAAATGTTCACTACGAGACGTCTATTATGTTTGATGGAGTCATCCTCCAAAGAAAAACAGAACAGAAATTTCTGGGAGTGTGGTTTAGCGAGGACTTATCCTGGAACTGCCACATAAGACACCTCTCCAACGACCTATCTAAAGTGGTAGGAACCATACACAAAATAGCACACTTTGTACCGATTTCCGTAAAGGTCCTACTCTATAACGCACTCTTTTATTCAAAGCTCTGTTATGGAGCATTATTATGGAGTACTACCACCAAATCCAACTATTTACCACTCGTACGACTACAAAAAAAAGTTCTCCGCCTTTATGTAAATTACACAGGGTCGTTAATAAACCTGGAAACTGCGTCGCTGTGTGTGAAATTATCAATGATTCGTGAAGATCAGATATATTACTTAAAAATGTTGCTCTATATATACCAGCAAAAGCTGTACCATGTGATGAATCAGAGTCGTTCTGTTATGTACTCCCTCCGACACACACAGCTGCACACGCCACAAACGAGAACCAACTACGGTAAACAAACAACTTCATACCAAAGTATTTTTCTTTTAAACAAAACAGAAGGCCAAATTAATTACGAATGCTCCTCGTCCGTATTTAAAAAGCAAATTAAATCCTTATTATTACAACGGGGTTACATTTCTCTTTCAGTTGACTTTCGAGATAAAAAAACCACTGTTGCACACTGTTAATGTATTTTGTTTCTCTTATATCTAGAGCTTGTTCGATGTGACATAGCAATGTGTATGGTAATTATCTGTATACTGTTTCAGTTTATATACAGAGCATTCTGCATCCAGAATTTCGTGATTTATGAGATAAGTTGTTAACTTTGTAAAAATATGTAAATATTATGTATTCTCATGTTGCCTTTATTGAGTTTAAAACATTATTTTTGTTTATGTTTGAGTACCGCTATGCCTAGTGTTTTAGTGTGATGTCTTATAAAGATTGCCAAACGCTGTCTGAAGTGTATGTGGGGGCGGGGACCCTCGTCAGGCTTTCAAGCCTTTAGTCCTCGCCGCCCTCTTGATTGATCAAGAAAATAAACATTGAATTGAATTGAATTGAAAGAGTCGTCGCATCAGCCGCCATTTCGTGCGACGGCCTAATACCGCAGCCACGTCGGTCGCAGCTACCGCGACGACGTCGAACTTTCCCGCCAGCTACGTCGTCAGAAAATGTCACACGCATTCCCCGCCTTGAACTGGAAGCAATGGTTCCGGCGGCTATCCATTCAGACGCTCTACAGGCGAACGCGTCCACCGTATCGCTCATACAATCAGTCGTGCGCCAGCGAATTGCGAATCTGGGCAATGCACCTGTTTGCTCTATTTGCACTCCCGAGAGTACTCCTGCCGCCGTAAACCTGATCCCAGTGTAGCCTTCACGCTACCGAAACCCTGTTGACTGGAGGACGGCCGATGATAGGCCGATATGCTTCCACTGCTCTCGCGTGGAACACATTGCCCGTCACTGTCACAATCGATGGTAATCAACACCCTCCTCGGACAATGGGGCATGACGTCGATTGCAAGGCAACCCTCGCGGAATTGCTCCTGGGTCCGATCTCCAGCCTGCTGAGACCAACTTTCAGAGGTGACGGTTTAGCTGGTCACCATCACCCCAAGGCCGTCGATCTCTATCGCCGCTTCGTCGATCAACGTCGCCTACGTCCCGTCGGTTTGTGTTTCTTACTTTGTGGTGTGTGTTTTATTGCGCTGCATTATGTCACTCAACGTCGCCTACGCAGCCTGGACACTCGACCTCGGGACCATGCAGCTCCCGGAGGTGACGCTGCATCAACGACCTGGCCTGCAAATCCTCTGTTGACGATTCCTACACACCGAAATATTTTGGAGATTGTGTGGACGACGTTACTGTGACAGCCCTAATAGACACTGGTGCTCAAATTTCAGTCATGAGCGCTGCTCTACGGGAAAAGACTGCTCAAAGTTCCCACGCCCCCCTGTACAGTGTGCGGTAAAATCATAGTAGAATATAGCGCCAAAACAGGGACAAAGGATGAACCACACGAACGCAGCGCTGTGTTCGTGTGGTTCTTTCTTTGTCCCTGTTTTTTGCGCTATATTCTAGTATGATGCTTAACCAACCGCACAACAAACCACTTTTGTGTGGTAAAAGTTCCCGATGGGAGCACGTCTACAGTTCTTGGTATGTGCACCTCTCGTGTGTGTATTGCTGGCCGTCAGACCGTCGTGTTGTTCGCCGTGCTTGCGCAGTGCCCCCATGACGTGATCGTTGGTCTCGACTTTCTTTCGATGCACTCCGCTTTTATTGACTGTTCAACGGACCCCCATTCAGCTGGAACTCCCTCTAGACGCCTATGTCGCCCCTAACGTTCGAAGCCGCTTATGTGCCATGGAGTTCCTGCATCTTCCGCCACAAGCCCTGATCCCTGATACACCTGTACGCGATGGTGAATATGTTGTCTTGCCGATTACCGATGTCGCCTTGACGCATTCTGTTGCCGTTCCGCACATTGTCATCACAGTACGCCGCAATCAGATTTTGAACTGTGGTCTAACCACCCATGCGCTGCCTGCAGGTATTACTCTCGGCATCGTGTCGTCATTACAACAGTGCCAACTCTCTGAATTATCAGTTCACGGACCTAGCCGTCCTGCCAACTTGCTGACTGCAATCGGCCTTCCGCGCGCCAATATTGAGAAAATGATTGCGCCAGATCTTCCACCCACTGAAGCACGAGATCTTCGTACTCTTTTGTGTTCCTATGCCGATATATTCGATCTTGACGACCGCTCTTTAGGCAAGACATCGGTTGTCACTCACCATATCAACGCCGGCGATGCCAGCCCAATTCCTCGGCGCCCTTACCGTGTGTCCGCTTCCGAACGCGTGGTAATCCAGAAAGAAGTTGAAAATATGCTCGCTAAAGGTTTCGTAGAACAAGCTTCAAGTCCGTGGGCATCTCCGGTCGTGATTGACAAGAAGGACAATACATGGCGATTTTGCGTTGACTACAGACACCTCAACAAGGTTGCTAAGAAGGACGTTTACCCCTTGCCACGAATAGATGACGCACTCGACTGTTTTCATGACGCCAACTTTTTCTCATCTATTGACCTTCGATCTGGGTATTGGCAGATTGCTCTTGATCCACAAGACCGAGAAAAAACCGCATTCGTAACCCCAGATGGGCTGTACCAATTCAAAGTCATGCCGTTTCGGCTTTGCGATGCGCCTGCCACATTTGAGCGCATGACGGATTCTCTCCTGTGCGGCTTCAAGTGGTCTACATGCTTATGCTACCTGGATTGTAGCGTCATCATCATTGACTAGCCACCGCGCCGGTCCTCTCGCGCAGCTCATGCTGACAGCTCGAGGCGCGAGCCAGAGAACGAGCTCTCGCGCCATCTTGAGCGGCTCCCCACTATTCTTGAGGTATTCCGCTACGCTGGTCTACAGCTGAACTGATCCAAATGCCGTTTTGGCCATCGCGAAATAACTACACTTGGTCACCTCGTTAACGAAGCTGTTGTCCAGCCTGATCCTGAAAAAGTTCGCGCGTGAGACAATTTCCCGTACCCTGTTCAGCTAAAGAAGTCCGCAGCTTCATCGGCTTGTGTTCGTATTTCTGCCGCTTCATCCGGAACTTTGCCGATATTGCGCGTCCTCTCACCGAGCTGCTAAAAAAGGATGTCACCTTTACTTGGGTTGCACTTCAAGGTACTGCGTTTTCGGTGCTCATTGCGGCCCTCACATCTCCAGTATTAGGCCACTTTGATCCGACCTCCCCGACAGAGGTTGGCACCGACGCGAGTGGACATGGGATCGGTGCTATTCTCGCTCACTGCCAATACGGGCGTGATTGCGTCATCGCCTACGCTAGCCGCCTTTTGCGCGGAAAAGAACTATTCACTAACTGAGAGAAAGTGTCTCACTCTAGTTTGGGCTCTTGCTAAATTTCGCCCATACCTTTTTGGCCGCAGCTTTACGGTTGTCACTGACCATCATGCCCTTTGCTGGCTCTCTTCGCTCAAAGATCCCACGGGCCGCCTCAGTCGTTGGTCTCTTCGACTCCAAGAATACACCTTCTCGGTCGTTTACAAATCCGGTCAACTCCATCAGGACGCAGATTGTCTGTCACGGTATCCAGTGGATCCATCCGACGCTGCAGAGCGAGCCACAGCCGCTTCCGTATTGTCCATATCAGACTTCCTTGATATAGGTCATAAACAACGCCGTGACTCAGCTTTACGTCCCATCATCGACAATCTCAGTTCTACAACTCCAAGCCCGTCTTTCAACTTGTCTTCACGAAGGGGTGCTATACCGCCACAGTATGCGGCCCCACGGCACTGAACGCCTTCTCGTCGTGCCTTCCCACTTGCGCGCAGATGTCCTCCGCCAGCTTCACGACGAGCCCACTGCCGGTCACCTTGGGCTCACACGCACTTATGATCGCGTCCGGAGCCGTTTTTTTCTGGCCAGGGATCTATCGCTCAGTGGAAAAGTACGCCGGCAGTTGCGACTTATGTCAGCGTCGAAAACGACCAACACTGCATCAAGCCGGGCACCTTCAGCCTATTGTCATCCCCGCCGAGCCGTTCTACCGCGTCGGGCTCGACCTTCTAGGGCCATTTCCCACTTCCTCATCCGGAAACAAGTGGGTCGCCGTGGCGACTGACTATGCAACACGTTACGCGATTACTCGGGCTGTTCCCACCAGCTGTGATACCGATGTTGCCGACTTTCTCCTCCACGATGTCATCTTGCATCATGGTTCTCCTCGACAGCTCCTCACAGACCAAGACCGATACTTCCTGCCCCTGGTCATCCAGGACATTGTTCCTACGTGTTCCACGAACCACAAGTTCACAACGGCATATCACCCACAAACTAATGCGCTTATGGAGCGCCTGAACCGCACTCTCACCGACATGTTGTCGATGTACGTTTCTGCAGACCATCGCGACTGGGACGCAACGTTGCCCTACGTCACACTCGCCAACAACTCCTTTAGGCACGACACTACAGGCTACTCCCCGTTCTATCTTCTCTGTGGACGCGAGCCTTCCCTGCCTCTTGACACACTGCTTGTCGCTGGTTCAAACTCGCCTTTCACATTCGTCCGCGATGCCATTGCACAAGCTGACACAGCACGCCAGATTGCCCGAGAATGACTCACATCTCAAGCCTCTTAAAAAAGACCGGTACGATCGCCACCACCGGAACGTCTCCTATGCACCCGATTCTTTGGTACTCTTGTGGACAGGGTTGCCGTTGGTGACTACTTTGCGCCAAATTGGCTACTTTTTGACCCCGTCTGGTGACAGAAATTTGAATTTGGCGCCATGGCTATTTCCTGGCTACTTTTAGAGTGCTAATTTGGCGCATTAAGTAGCCATTTTTTTCTCATTTTTGCAGACTAAACACATTGTTTTTAAGCTTTTTTTCTAGTTTCAGCTGATGCGTACGGTCATCCTCCGCCAACCAGTAGGCTGGTGCGCATCGAGGCACCCTTACGCGACGCTTAGCGCGTCTCCCAATACGGAGTGGCGAAGTTGCGTGCATGGTGACGAACACGTGGCCAGCTCGGTGCTCAAGCTTCCCGCCATCTATTGTGATGCTACGCGCAAGTTTTACGAATAATTCTGATGCGCAGTGCGTGTTCTCGTGTAAACTTGGGAAAACTGACATCTGCAACAAAATTTAGCTGGCCTGTTCATGTAACAACCAGAATTTGGTCTGCAGCTTCAACGAAAATCTGTTTCAACTTTATATGTTCCTTCTGACTTTCTGGCTGGAATATTCTAATATAACTTTGTGTCAGGCAAGCACTCATATTTTCTATTTAAAATATATGCACGCGTAATGAATTTATCATAAACCATTCACTTAATTTATTTCCAACTTATCGATGGCTTTCTATGCTCTTACTTATTCAAAATGGTATTACTTATTTATCAATACTTAAGAATCTGCTCATACTACCACTTCTGTTCCACTTGGCTACAAATTTGGCGATAATATTAAATGACATGGCTACTTTTGGTTACTTTTAGCTTGAGTTCTGGCTCCTTTTCAAGTCCACCCAACGACAACCCTGCGTGTGGACCCCATGTCGTCGCATCGGTCTCTACGAAAAGTTGTTAATCCACTATGACGGACCATACACAGTCCTGCGCCAGGTCACTGATGTCACATACGAAATACAGCGATTCGACCATTCAGTGCACTCAACCCCACCACCATCTACTGTTGTGCACGTCGTAAGACTGAAGCCGTATGTGCCATCTCACTCTCAACTTCCGTGAAAAGCGCCGGGTCGGCGCTTTTCCGCCGTGGGGTAGTGTAACAAGGCAGTAGTGGGTGTGGGACACAAGGTAGTAGAGGGTACAGGTCTGGGGGGACGGACAGCTACGAGGGGTTACGAGACAGTTTCCAGTCCGTCATTGTATCAGTCACCGTCTCTGCTTGTAAATATCTGCATATATAAGTTTTCTTGTAACAATATCAATCACCAACTTGCTGGCATGAATAGCGTTCATGTATTATCGAATGGTTTTTTTTGCAACGCAGAAGTACTACCGCTGTTGCACCTGCTACAACTGTATTCGCGCGTCTATGATTCGCCCGAATCTATCTCCATAGAAATGGAAGAAATGAAATATAAGCAATGGCCGCCATCCCGCCCTGCGAGCGTGGATGTCCAGCGAAGCTGTATCAATAATCATATATGATGATGGAGTGGGGGGGGAGGGGGGTATGTTTAATATTACTTTGGAGTAATATTACCGATGTCCTCTTTGTGGTAGCTGTGCTTGATCGTGATTGCTTCCATGATAATCTTCAGCAAAACTACTTTATTCGTTTCTTCGAGCATTCAATTCACGTGGTTGTTCTTGTGTCTTTTATTTCCGTGGTCTACCCATAACAGTCTGAAAATAAACTGAATGAGTTGCTAGATTGGTCTCCCTTTTGCATTCGAAAGCGGGAAACACATGCGGGGAGAAGAAAAAACCGTTGGACATCATACGGAGACCCTATGTGAAGCGTAAAGACGTTGAAACCTAATCTTTAATGGAAACGCGTATGAGCGTGTTCTCATTGTTCACAGACGCCTTTTACCCATCCTGCGGCTTTCATTCTTCTTTTGTGGGTTTCTTTGTTGAAACGAATACTGAGCTCTATGCTGTACGCTCGATCGCAACGAAAGATACTCCTCCTTCAAGGTTAACTGGAGTGCGCAACTAAAGACAGGGACACAGAAAGAACGAACAGGGACAGACGCAAACTTTCAACTACATGTCGTTCCCTGCAATCGCTGTTGTGCGAGGCGTCGCCAGCACCGCCGTGTACTCGCGCACGTAGTGCGCATTAAGCCATATGTCAGCTAGTGACTGTGCGAGACTTCTTTGTTTTTTTAACTGCATTTCTGATTTAGAATCGGGGCAATGGTCTTCGAGAGAAGCTACTCATGTTAAGGCAGCTAGCTCAAAGAAGCACGGACACAAGCGTGGGATCTTCGCGCGATTCATTTTAGTTATAAGAGCTGATCAAGATGTATCGGCGTCATGAGATTCGTAGCAGTATCAGTCGTTCTTTCCATGTGACAATGTGGTGTGATCTTCGATAAATAGGCGAGGATTCTGAGAATACACTTTAGTTTTAAGTTAGCGCTTGTGGCGGGTACTTATTCCTCGCTTGTGTCCGTGTTTCTTTGCGCTACCTGCCTTAACATGAATTCCCACAAACTAGCCCAGTTATACGTTCTCGTAAGAGAGGCTAATTACGCGTGTATAATACACGTGGACGAAAACGACGATGCAGGGATTTAACGGACACCGTGTAGTGGGCCTGTGTATATTGAAAGAGGAGGAATAAGTTTGGCCTGTTCAGCTGATTTGAACACGCTGTTTCAACGTCTCAAGGTGTTCTTGTCTTTTAAGGCTTTTAATGGCTCATAACCGTAGCGTTCAACTGTCCGTCCGTTCGTGGCCTGGAACAGTGCGAGCTGTGGCCTCTCCCCCCTCATACTCTCTCAGGAATCACGTGATGGCACAGTGGCGACCTCCGACCGTCCGCCGTCCGTGCCCCGTTACCTCCGGCAAGACTTAACGAAGCTTGTTATTACTAAGGCAACAGGCTGTCGCCGAACATATTCTGGAATTTACAGGGTCCAATTTTTAACAGCGAAGCTGTTTAAGCATTGAGGGAGAAAAACTAGGAGTGAGCGTGCAATCTTTTTTGTAGCGAGAGCTACATTGGCTGTATCCTCGCCGTTTCGCAGTGGCCGGTGGCCGCACCGTGAGCTGGGCCGTCGCCTAGAAACCGGCGCAGCTGGCACCGCCGCTCGCCGCGCCGCTCATCGCGCCATTTCGCATGACTTGATGGGAAGAGCCGGTGTTGCAACAGCAGAGAAGGAGCCGGCATTGCATCGTATATATAGAAGGGGCAGATCGGTGGATTCGTCGGCAGATATGGAAAGTGAGTCGCAGAGACTGAAAAAAGCCAGGCTTAGTCGTAGGAACGAAACGAAGAAGAAGTAGCGAGCCCAGAACACGTAGGAACAATGAGCCGCATGCCTCCAGAAGCGTACCCATACAGAGAACCAAGCTAAACAATAAGATTAACCGTACGTCTCGATACGCGCCCCCCAGGCATAATTTAGTTATGCGACAGTCAATTTTTTTTGTTAGCGTTGCACCAAAACACTATCTATCTGGTCCCCTATTTCTGGGTGCTCTCGCGATTGCCTCCCCAACTTGGGTAGACCGAAATTAGTATGGGAGTGAAAACGGTTTGACGAATATGCCTGTTCGGTCAAGAGATACATAACGTGAAAATCCGGTTGCCTACATCGTCAAACCCTTTCTTCCAGACCTGTGTCGCGCATACCCGTTACCAAGGGCCATGGTATGCGGGTATGTGCCACAGGTGATTGACAGTTTATCCCTCGCGTGCGTCGTAAACCCAGGAACCGCGAGAACATACACTGGTATATGAATGCAGGAGCGTTAAAAAACATATGACATGTTCCCACTTGGGGTTTCAAGCCTGAAATAAGTGCGCAGCTGGGTAACCTTCCTTGTTTCTCCTCGTTTCTTTTTCTCCTTTTCCGTTATCTTCTATCTTTTTTCTCTCTTTATTTCTAGGTAGTTAAAACTCTCTTTATCTATTTCTTTCTCTTCCTATCTGTTTTTCATTTCTCTCTTTATGTTTGGCACTTGCTTCATCTTCTTTCTATGTTTATATGTGGTTTTGTCTGCGTTACGCCAAGCGCACTAGTTGTGTTTTTTTTTTTTTTGCTGCTCATGAAAAATGATCATCATCAAGGCGCTCGAAGAACAAGAGGAGAAGGCTTCTCCTTGGCGCGAGCGTGCGCTCACTATGCTACACATTGGGCGTTACGCCAAGCGACGACGACAGCATACTAGAGCACACGACAGCATACGACAGACCGGTTCACTAGAGTGCTCCGCACTTTAAACTGATATTGATAGCGTTGAGCCGACAAAGGCAAAGAATAAATATCAGGGTCCCAGCAGGAATCGAACCCAAGAATTCTGCATGGCAATCAAGTATTCTGCCGCAGAGCCACGCCAGGTCTCGGAACTGCTTCGGGAACAGACCCATGGAGGCGTAATGGTGGTAAAACGTCATTTGTGGTTGCAGGGCTGGCTATCTAATGTTATAAACATTGCATATGTACTCCTATAATGGAGGCGCCACGTTGCATTCACTTCAACTGTACTTCGGTGACATCCACTGAAGTTGGTCTACGAAGCACTATCCAGGGCTACCATCATCGCTAGTGATGATGGTAGCTGATTCTTGCTGACATCCTGATTTTTTTCTCTTTCCATTTGTCGGTTCAGCGCTGCCGATGTCATTTACTCTTAACGCTGTCATATTTAAGTTACTAATATCTGTCCTCGTCGTTCCGAGGTAAATATAAACTGTCAATCACCAGTTGCGCATACCTGCCTACCGCGGCCCGTTGTATACGGGTATGTGCCACACGTGTCTGGAGTAAAGGTTATGACAACCTACGCGATAGGGTTTTCACGTGATTCATGTCGTGACAAGATAGTTATATTCCTCAAACTCTCTTACCCTCCCATACCAATTTTGGTCTCCCCTTAGTTAAAGAGGCGATTACAAGAGCGCCCACACGAAGTCGGATAGATAGATAGATAGATAGATAGATAGATAGATAGATAGATAGATAGATAGATAGATAGATAGATAGATAGATAGATAGATAGAAACGCTCAAAGTACCTGCAGTTCGATAAGAAATTTATTTCTTTATTTATTGAAGAATACCTCACAGGCCCGAAGACATTGTGTAAGGAGGGTTACAGTGAAATCAGAACTAAACTCATAGTGAACAACGCTACAGTGCAGGTTAATAACAATAACAACAAAATACTTCGTAACAAAATTAACAAGGCAATCAGTCATCATATATAATTCAACAGTACAAAAAAAGAGGAGAATACAGCACGTTCATCAAAAGAAAGCGCAGCACTTCACAGTATAAACGCTTGAAAGGTAGACGATAGAAAAATCTTGTAACAATATATCGTGAAAATGCGACTCAAGTATGTGCCGAAACGTGAAAGGGTTACTATCAGAGGCGATATCATCGGGCACATCCTTCATGTTCAAGCCAGGAAAGTTCTGGTGTGAGGTGGACGCCAAGATATTTGTAGGAATTCCCCGGGAGAGCCTGTCACTTTGTATATGGTAAGTAAAGTTATAAATGACTTGTTTACGTCCAAAGGAAAAGAACTTTAAATTTATTAGTGTGTAGGGTCATGAGCCATGTGTTACCCCAGTTAGAGATGGTGTTAATATCATCTTGAAGGATGAAGTGATCATTCGGACAGTTTATAGGTCTGTAGAATATTCAGTCATCAGCGAAAATTCTGATATTTGATGATATGTTAGTTGGGATATCGTGGATGCAGATGAGGAACAGTAATGGGCCAAGAACGCTCTCCTGTGGGACGCCAGAAGAGACATAGGAAGAGGGAGAGGAAGAATTATTAACGGCTGTGAACTTCTTGCGAAGGGAAAGGAAATTTCGTAGCCATGGTAAAGTGAGGCAGTCTAATCGGAGGGCAGATAATTTAGAAATAACGCGGCAATTGGAAACACGATCGAAAGATTTGGCAAAGTCAAGAAATATGCAATCAGTCTGTAGGCCATTATTTATTTTGGGATGAATGTCAGTAGAGAATTCCAGTAACTGCGTTTCGCATGACATGCCCTTTCTGAATCCGTGCTGGTTAGGTAAGAATAATTTGTTAGTCTCGAGGAGACTGTAGGCGTGGGAGGCGATTATGTGCTCGAGTACTTTGCAACAGATGCTTGTGAGTGAGATCGGACGGTAATTTTTAGGTGAGTTCTTATTTCCGGATTTAGAAATAGGTATTACTTTGATGATTTTCCAGTCATCTGACAGCTTTTCAGACGACAGTGGCTGTCTAAAGATGTAGTATAATATATTGCCAAATATGGGAAGGGTATTTTTTAGTAGCTTAGAGTTGATATCATCAATACCGGCTGATGAGGATGCCCTAATTTGTTTAATTCGACACGCGCGATGCCACCCACCGTGATTTCAATGGGCTGCATGTATTGGAAGTCGTATTCAGGGACATTTGGCTCGTCGGAATGATCTTCCCGGCTAAACAGAGATGAAAAAAATGTATTAAAAATAGTGGAACATTCGTAATCATTGTTTAAATACCTCGCATTTAAAAAATGCACCGCTTTGGAACAGTATTCGCAGCTATGCTTGTTCATGCCCTGTTTACCGACAATATCCACAATCTTTTGTTCTTTTTGTTTTCATTAAATAATAGCGCGATGCTCTTACAATGTGGCGCTCTTGCCTTGCGTCTTGAAGTAATCGTCATACCACTGCCTATTATTCCTTTAAGACCCTAAACAGGCTTCATGTTCGACGATTATTCATGTCAACAAATGTCATATTGCGTGGCGGAGAGCAGAATCATACCTAGTGCCACACCGTATAGCCACGGCGAGTAGGTGATTTAAAACATCCCACATATTATAAAGGGCTGAGCCATGCATAATTCCTTGCCACGATCAGCCACAACACCAACAAAGTTTGTCACGTAGGGGCGCGTATTGCACTACTGCGTCGCACACTTTATAGAGACACGTGCTGGATCCTCCTTCCCTTGACAAGATGGTGAATTACGACGTCGTGGGTGCTTCCGTACTTCGCTAAATTATGATTTTTATAGCCCACAAAACAGCGCTATTTTAAAAAGGGACAAATAAAAAATACGAGGACGGGTGCTTTCTGTGTGTACCTTGTCCGTGTATAAAGTAGCGCTGTTTGATTTTCGACCAAACAACCTCGCATTCAAACAATTTTAAGACATGATTTATGTGTTGTGTGTACTTCACAACTGCATTTGAAGTAGTCACCCTAAAAGAGTTTACAACGTACTCTATAAAGTCTGCTCCTCCAGCTTACGCTGTTAGGGTGCTTCTGACGGTTCTGCGTAGGCCTGGCGTTTTTTTTAATATAAAATCGGTTCCGGTTACTAGTCAGTTAGCGTAGTGTCACGCAGCGTCCCGCAGCAGGACAGCTCGCTAGTGTATGTTATCTACGGGGCAACACCAGCGGTGTCGATACTCTACACAACGCGCACGCATCAGCGCTCCATGACTGCATTGTGATGGATACGCTGTCTTGGATACCACTATCACGTACCACCATTTCTAGGAAGTCGTGAGGCGTTGCCCATCCAACACCATTATTTATCGTCGTTCGAACATGGACGACCAGAGCCAGTGTCGCACCTGCCGGGATACTTTTCTCTCGCGCTCGGCTCGAACGCGTGGAGCTGCTGAGGTACAACTTCGTGATCACTCAGACATTGCTACCTCGCAATATCTCCATGCCTATGCAATTACTAGGTGCTGCACATTTATTGGAAAGTGCCCGACATGGTGATGAAATCGAAACATCTCCTATAGTTGAAAGGTTTGGGTCATGGCAATAAAGTGCTTCACCAAAGTGCTTTTTTTCATGCCGTAATGTAGATAGATAGATAGATAGATAGATAGATAGATAGATAGATAGATAGATAGATAGATAGATAGATAGATAGATAGATAGATAGATAGATAGATAGATAGATAGATAGATAGATAGATAGTCATCTCGTCG
Organism: Rhipicephalus appendiculatus; assembly: GCA_030522465.1. Classification (NCBI taxonomy): domain Eukaryota; kingdom Metazoa; phylum Arthropoda; class Arachnida; order Ixodida; family Ixodidae; genus Rhipicephalus; species Rhipicephalus appendiculatus. The sequence continues at coordinate 103,544 of JALIZH010026924.1, forward strand.
AGGTGGGGGTCAGCAGAGTGCACCTGTGTGTCAGAAAGGATCTACACTCTAAGGCAAAATTACCCGAAAGAGGAGTAAGGGAGCCCAATAGGCGCGCGCGATGAACGGATAGACCGCTGAGGAGTAACCACAGAGGGATGCGTGCCGTGTGCAAACCAGTTAGTTTCCAAAGGCACCAAAGGCACCAAAGGGATGAACCGCGCGGGAGATACGTCACGTGTGCGAACCGTTGTCAAGGGAACTAACCGTCCTCCTCGCTCTTGGTCAGTCTTCTCACTTGTTTTCATGGAGGCGCGTTGGCGGTTGTGTCGCGCTCGGAGAGTTCGATGATTTAGGAACTATGCCGCGGTGCCTTGGATAAACAGGTATGCCGCGCATGCGTGGATGAGCGTGCGGTGCTGCTTTTACGTTTCGCCGCAACCATGAAGTTTGGAGCTGGTCTCGACACGCCGAGACGCCACGCTGTATTTCTCCGGCCACGGTGCGCTGGCGTATATAGCAACGGCACTGCGTCGACACCGGCTGGGAATGGCGGCCGAGAAGACATAGGCCTATCGGATCCATGAATTCAATCCGACTCTGGGCAGAAGTTGGCGCTGGATTATTTCACAAGTAAGTGATCATACTTTATGTTTCCGTACCTGTCGTTTGCGCGAAGCGCACCGCGAAGGTCGGCTTTGGCGTCCGCTCGCCTGTGCTTTGTGACTGCCTGAAAATTGGCCGCCATTGCCGTCGGCCGCCTGGACGCTGTCGCCGCGGTGATGAGCTGCGGGCTCGCGATATTGGGCAGAGGCCTCGCCACTGCGGTGCGACTCGTCCGAAACGCATTGCGGTTGCCGTCAACGAGCTCGGTTGTATGTCGCGCGCTTGAAGCGCACCGGCAACTGGCGGGTGCTTTAGCTAGCCGACTTTAGCTGTGCTTCGGAACTCTGTGGACACTTTTCGCCATTACCGTTGGCTTCCCCGTCAATCGGTCGCAAGCAGCTCAGCGCCGTTCGTGGCGGCGGCCCCCGCGTTCGCTCGTTGTACTCTGCCGCTCGATCCAGGAACTTTGTGAAAATATGTCGACATTACCGTCGGCTTCCGCGGCGCTCGCTCGAAAGCAGCTCAGTGCCGTTCGTGGCGGCGGTTCCGCGTTCGCTCGCTCCTCTGTTCGAGGTTCGCTGGCGGCAGAAGCTCCGCGCTCGGCCCCGCGTTCGCTTGCTCGAGCTGTATACGACGCCGCTCGCAGAGAACTCGCCGACTCGTTGGCGGCTCGGTGGTCGCGGCGGATGATGGCTGCGGCTGCCGCACTTGAGCTGTTGCGCTATGTGACTCGAAATGCGTTTTCGATTATGTATGACATCGCGGTGTAAATATTTGCATGCCATATTTTAGACGTGCGTATTTATTTCACATTGCACGTATTTGCCATGTGCGTGTATCTTCATCACTGTCACATGTGACTTAACTGTTTGCAATCTTTCTGTGCAGACGTTGTCCACTACGTGCAGAAGGCTGCTTGCGCTTGTGCGTGCAATGCCAGTCATCTGTCGCTTCCGTTGGAGCAGCTTGACCAAGACGACTGTACGAGATATGACAACGCGGCTGGACCTGAATTTGACATCTGGCAGCGAATTCACTGAAAGAATGCAGAAACTTACTATGTATATAGAAAAATAAAACATTTCATTGTCTCACTTTTGTCTTTCGTTGTTGCATTGACTGCGAAAGCAGTGAAGCAAGCATGACTAAATATTTTTTCGCGTGTTCTTTTCTGCGCCATTTGTTGCTCACTGCGGGGAAAAACACGCGAGAAAAAGTATTACGCCTTGCAGAGAATAACTGTGCAAAATCATCCGTGGGGATTAACGAATCATTTGAACTGAGGATAAAAAAGTTCATCCCAGTGGAGAATTTGAGTGGACCAACCGTTCGTCCGGTGAGGTGCAACCGTGGGGACTAACGGTTGACCGGTAAGGGGTAAATGTGAGGACTAAATGTTAGTCCATTGAGGTGCAACTGTGGGGATTAACGGTTGCCCGCGAAGGTGTAAATGTGAGGACTAAATGTTAGTCCCTTGAGGCGCAACTGTGGGGACTAACGGTTGCCCGCAAGGGTGTAAATGTGAGGACTAAATGTTAGTCCCTTGAGGGGGACTAACTGTTAGACCCGTGCCGTTAGTCCTTGAAGGGACTAATGGTTGTGGCAGTCCCATTAGTCCCCAAGAGGACGAACGGCACACCCTTTTAACACCCTTTTGCCTTAGAGTGTACCGTCTTATCAAGTTCAGTCAAGCGATTCTGACTTTCCGGAATTCATCGCATGTAAGGTATCGTTTGGTAATCTGTGCGTAACAGTGATTAATATATATCTACAACCTTCAAGCCATATTCCTGTGGAAGAGCTAGTGGATACCTTCAAAATTTCTAGTTCTAATGTCTTTATATGTGGAGACTTCAACGCACATAACATTATCTGGGGCAGTGATCGATATGATGCACGGGGTAACGTTGTAGAGAGCGCTATAGACAGGTGCAATTTGACTGTTTTAAATGACGGATCACCAACATTCCTTCGCGGATATATTTATTCAAGCTGTATAGATATAACATTATGTTCACAAGATCTAGTGAATGGTGTGGGATGGTCAACGGATCTGGAAACACGCGGAAGTGATCATTTTCTAATCCTTGTAAAACACTCTAGCATGCGGAGTGATGACATCAGGCGCTATAGCAGACTGACGAACTGGAAAGCTTTTCGGTTTCGCCTAAGCAGTCAACTTAGTCCACATACAAGTGTTGAAGAATTTACGGAATTTTTACAGGATAATGTGAGCATATGCACCCAAAAGGTTCCAATTCCAAAAGACTACGCTGCAGTTGAAGGAGAATACGAACACCTCAGAGCCATGAGACGCCGGTCTGAAAGAGCGTACCGACGGAGCGGTACCATAGAAGCATACAAAAGTGCTCAAGAAATCCACAATGTCATGCGTAGACGCATGGAAAATTTAGGAAAACGACGCTGGCGTGGTTTCTGCGGCACGCTTTCTCCTCACACACCTGTTCCGAGAATATGGTTTGTAATTCGAGCATTTGACGGCCCTGTAACACAGAGTTTCCCATTTCGTGCCCTCGCTTTAGCCCTGGACACACGAGAGATAGTTGTCGCAGATGAATTTTGTGAACTAATCTGCAGGCCCGGCTCTACATCAGATTGTGCAATATTTAATAATTCTGTTGCGTTAGCAAAGCAGAAAATTAACGCTTGCTATTGGGCACAACATCCTCAACTTGACCCCGCTTTCACATTAAGCGAGCTGCAATGTGCAATTGCTTCATGTCGTCAAAAGTCTGCTGCTGGGCCTGATGGAATTACTTACAAAATGCTAAGAAACCTCGGGCCAAGAGGCACAAAAGCTCTTTTAGACATTTATAATAATCAATGGACAGAAGAAATAGTACCACAACCTTGGAAAGTTGCTCGAGTTATTCCAATTTTAAAACCTGGAAAGACGCCCTTGCGCCTTGATTCTTTTCGTCCGGTCAGCTTGACAAGCTCCTTATGCAAGGTAATGGAGAAGATGATTGACGCTGGACTTGAGTGGTGGTGCAACGAAACTGATTTGTTGTCCAACTACATAACCGGTTTACGAAAAGAGAGATGCACAATGGATGTTATACTAGATATAGTAACATATGTGGAACACCAACGCGCCTGTGGTAACGTGACAGTTGCAGTATTTCTGGACATAAAGAGGGCATTCGATACCGTCAGTCACGTACATGTTCTACTAAGTATGTTGGAACTCGGAATGTGCGGCATGTCCTTGCGATGGATTTCTGAATTTTTATCAGGTCGCAAAATATTTGTTCAAACGGGTGAAGGAAAAAGCGCAGAACACGATGTCAAGCAGGGAGTGCCACAGGGAAGTGTGCTTAGCCCTTTTCTATTCAACTGTGTCATGGCTGATCTAGCAAAAAGACTGCCACCTCACTTACGTTTCTCACTGTATGCAGATGATGTGTGCATTTCGACATCTGGAACTAATGTTCAATTCATTCAGACGACATTACAAGAGGGCATAAATACCATCAACAACTTTTTGATAGAAAGAGGGATGGCATTGTCACATGCGAAGACAGCTGTGTTGCCTTTCACCCGTAAGAAGTTAAAAAATTTCAATCTTAGTCTGGAAGGACAACCTTTAGAGATTGTGGCACAACATCGATTTCTTGGAATAATACTTGATCGGCAGATATCGTGGACACCACACATTAAAAAACTAGAAAATGATGTTAATGCAGTAGTGAATGTACTTCTCAGAATTGCTGGCACGTCATGGGGCGGATCCGTATCATCTCTGCTCACGGTTCATAATGCTCTAATAAGACAAATAATTGCATATTCTGCGCCAATCTTACACGGCCTTTCGCCCACGTCGGAACAAAAACTTCAGAGACTTTTAGCCAGGGGATTACGCATATGTTTAGGAGTTCCACGGGCAACTTCCAGTTCCCTTGTAATAGCAGAGGCTCGCCAACCTCCCTTCACAGTTATGAGAAGCATAGAAACATGTCGACATTTTTAAATGCGAAGCATTTCTTAGCGAACTTCGGCAACTTTGGGCGTATCTATCTATCTAGCCGCCTACGACTTTGCGCTCTCCTGGCCATATCGTTAATGGGATTTATACCAAAATTGGTATGGCATCACATGACCGTATGGCAAACATGAACGACTGGTCATATCATGAAAATCATGAATAACTTGTCATGAAAACTATGATTTACACGTCATGGCCATAGTGCTCCTGAGGCCGTTTTCTTAATTTGATATATACAGAAATTGGTATGATGAGACATTTCTGCATGACCAACATAAATATCAGGTGGTAAAATGAAAATCATGACTTACATGTCATGTACAACATGATTTACATGCCACGCTCATGGCGCGCTGACGGCCGTTTCGCTAGCTTAATATACACCAAATTCGATAATGTGTGACGTGACTGTATGACGAACATAAATGCCAAGTGGTAATATGGAAATCATGACATGTCTTGTGCAACATGACTTGCATGCCACGCTCATGACACTCTCGGGGCCGTTTCGCTAGCTTGATATACACCAAATTTGGTATTGAGTGACGTGACTGTATGACGAGCATAAATAACAAGTGGTAATATGGAAATCATGACATATCATGTGCAACATGACTTGCTTGCCACGCTCATGACATTCTCGAGACCGTTTCGCTAGCTTGAGATACACCAAATTTCGTATTGAGTGACGTGACTGTATGACGAACATAAATGCCAAGTGGTAATATTGAAATCATGACATGTCATGTGCAACATGACTTGCATGCCACGCTCATGACACTCTCGTGGCCGTTTCGCCAGCTTGATATACAGGAAATTTTTAAGGCGAAAGCCTTTAATGTCTCATGCTGACGTCCGTACGTCCGGTCGTCCGTCCGTCCCTCCAGCCGTGCCCTGGCACGGTGCCAGGCGGGAGCCGGGGAGCGCAAACGGACGCCGGTCGCGTTGGACTCTACAGCGCTCGCGCTTTGCTTGCGTAGCGTCGCTGGTCCCAGCGTGTCTAATCATGCAAGGAAGGAGACGCGCGCATCACGTTTGATTCCTACCCACCGCGTCTCAGTGGGTACAGACGTTCGAGGAACACATTTTGGAATTGACAAAGTGCCCGTCAATTTATACGCTGGAACGCGGATGGCGTCTGCAGGATGCGCAGAGCGCGAGAATACGAACGCATGCGAAACGGAGGCAGATGGGTCTCGCGTCTCGCTACGATTCGAGGTAAAAACTCAAGCGAACATAAGTGGCAGGTGGTAACATGAAAAATCTTGGCATGCTTGTCATCTACAATGCCATTTACGTGCCACGCTCATGGTGCGCTTGCGTCCAGTTCGCTAGCTTGATATACGCCAAAATTTGTATTATTTGTATTGCGTGACGTGACTGTATGACGAACACAAATGACAGATCCTAACATGTAAATAATGATATGCATATTATGTACAGCATGATTTGCTCCTTGCTGGCGGCTTCGCATTATATCGATTCCCGCAGTGCGTTGGATCTGCCGGGTTTTTTTTCGCCTTCAGACACAACATAAAAACCACCCATTGGCTCTGGAGATATTACAGAGGAATTTAAGCCATGTTCATAAAGAAATTAAGGAAAATACCAGTACATTGCCAAAAAATGATTTTTTTCAATTCAGACGTCGAATATCCTCCATGGCTGCTGACGTTACCAAAGATCGAAGTGTCAGTGGATGGCATAATCAGAAAAAATGACATGTTCATTCGAGCCGCCCAACAACTAGCGCTTTACCAGATATATATGCGATATCCGGGTTACATGCATGTCTATACAGATGGCTCCAATATACCCACATCTTCAACTTCAGCATTTATTGTACCCCCAGCTAAATGTACAAGATTCATTTAAATTATCTCGCGTGACATCGTCTACAACAGCTGAACTATTCGCTATTCTATGCGCTTTAAAATTTATCAATTCTGTAAGAGACGCTCAAAAATGGGTAATCTTCAGTGATTCACAAGCGGCACTAACATCACTCTATAGCACAAAAACGAAAACAATAAATGATAGCCTGATTTACGAGACACTTAAAGAGCTCACAAAGGCAAACCAAAACCAACATGAAATAATGTTCCAGTGGATACCGGGACATTGCCACATACCAGGCAACACAGCAGCTGATGAAGCAGCACGGCAAGCACATCACAAAGATGATATGGTTTCTATTCCAATATCTAAAAATGAATTGCGCCGCATTTTAAAGGCAAAATCTTTCAATATGTCTAGAACCACGTGGTTTGACCAAAACTCCAAAAGTTCCGATTTATATCATATAGATCCACTAATTGTATATGAAATTCCGTTAACTTTAGACAGAAGTGTGGAAACCCTTATTCACCGATTAAGGTTAGGCATTGTCTACACCAAGCATTTTTTTACACAGAATTCGCCGCGCTGACACTCCTGAATGTGATTGCGGATTCGTAGATGAAGACGTATACAACCTCCTTCTAGAATGCCCACAACACGAAACACCAAGACGCCGACTAAAATCATCGTTACTGACATTAGATCGCAGACCATTCAGTTTAAGGAAACTTTTGGGCCCGTGGCCAACAAGAAGTTTACAAAAGTGTGCTGTAAAAGCATTGAAAATTTTTCTTGAGGACAGTGGCATTCTTGACCGATACTAGAGCATTCAAGTATAATTATGTGACTGCTGACTATTGCATAGACTATTCTGTTGTTTATCATGTGACTTTTGACCATATGTAACAGTTGTTCTTCGATTTGTAACCGTTGCTCTGCAAGATCACCGTATGTGCCAAATTATATATTGTACATGCTGTGGACTTGTTAACTGTTAGGCTAAATTGTATATTGTGTATATATTGTATATATTGTGTGTGCTGTGGACTTGTTACGCTTAGAGACTTGGACCCCACGTGCTCTACATTAGACACCTCTAAGGGATAAGGAGTAGCCGGCGCCCTGTTTGTGCGTCAACATCTCCTTACATCACGTCAATAAAAAAAAGATAGATAGATAGATAGATAGATAGATTAAATTGTGGAGCGCAAACTTACTCTTTAATTGTCAGGTTGTGTATAGTTGCGTTGCAAACCACCTGTACACATGGCATCACATTGTTATGCACATCGCCATATGTCATATTTACGTTCTTATATTGACAGTCCACTGCAAAAGCATGAATAATATTGTTTTCTAGTTTCCTTGGTTGTACATAAAAATGAACGCTTCAGATCGCAGTTCATTCTTTGCTTGTATGCGGTCCGCGACGTCACTAGACTAAACTCAGTTTCAAAGCTCCGCCGGAGAGGCGGGCCGCGTGGCGGTCGCGAGAACTGGTGGCGTTGTAGTCAATTCTTTCTCCCGCGACCGGCGCACTGGCGCTTGTTGTGATCGGCGCCGGCGACATGCAAGCCCACGTCCGTTACAGCGACTGCTACGCGCTGTTCGCTCGTCATTTTTGGGACTGTGTTTGACCACGCGTAGTGTTTTGTACGAAGGCACGTGCGTCATGTACGAAGCGTTGCAAGGAGGAATATGAAAGAGCGTATGCTTGGGCATGGTGGCAATTCACTTTCACTCTTAAGCACACAAACGAACGAGGACGAAAAGCGCTGTGTCCACGTCGCTGTTTGTCCTTGCTCGTTTGTGCGCTTAAAAGTAAACAAGAGGAGGAACAGATTGATCTACGGTGCGGTATGATGACTTGCTTAGCGCCGAACTACACGAGCGGCTGTCGCAACGACAAGTGCTCTTCGCGCCACTTCGGACTTCCAAAAGACTACGCAAATGAAAAGCTGGGAGCAAGCTTCGCAAAGATAAACTTCACGTGAAATCCAAAGTCTGGTACATTCATTGTGCGAATGATGACATTGCAAAGAACTATGGTCATGTTGTTGCAGGACGAGAAGTTTTGATCACGTGCGCAAAGTGGGAGTACGCGCCCAGTGCCCTTCCGCGCTTGTTCCCAGCACTTCCACCTCATATATCGACGCCGAAATGTTCGGGATCAAGACCAAATCCACCTCTCTGCCCGTACCCCCCCCAAAAAATGAAATAGAAAAAAAAACACACGTCCTCTCGCGCCAGCCTTGTGCACAATTTGATGGAGTAGGTAGACGTAGAACAACATGAAAGGCAGGCGATTACCATCGCTGACGAGACTCAGAGTTGCATGACATTGACTTTCGGTCAAATGTGAACTGTCGCGCTGCCATCAAAGCAGTAATTTTTTAGAGAAGTGAGAAGAGCACTACGATTAATGAAAGATATGTTCTTTAACAGGATGGACACGTTGCCCTTATGAACCAACACAATCGTATATAAGCGGTCATGTTTAACAAGTGACCATTTTTTTGCTAGAATTCCTTCATATTAGAGCATCAGGTCGTCTCTTGATTGTATTGTTCTTCCCACCACTTCTAAGTCTTAGCGCACGCAACGGCGTGTTGCCCACATGTCCAGCTTGGCACACAATGCGTGCTGTTCTACATGTGAATCAGGTAGGTCAGGGAACAAACGGGGGTTAAGGATATCATAGTTGAAATCAAGAAGAAGAAATGGATATGGGCCGGGCACGTAGCACGTCGGCAGGATAACCGCTGGTCATTAAGGGTAACTGACTGGATTCCAAGAGATGGCAAACGCGTGAGGGGGAGACAGAAAATTAGGTGGGTAGATGAGATTAAGAAGTTTGCAGGTATAACGTGGCAGCAGAAAGCACAGGACCGGGTTGATTGGCGAAACATGGGAGAGGCCTTTGTCCTGCAGTGGGCGTAGACAGGCTGATGATGATGATGATGTTGTCGACCTGCCTCGAGTGTCATCTCTGCGCCGTGTCGGAGAGTCGACGAACCCGGCCGTAACGTCTTTGTGCGCGACGGCAGTGGAGAGCGTCGCGTCCCTTCCCGGTCGCTTCGTAGGGTAAGCTTGTGTAGCAAACCTATCCCACATAACTGGCGCCCAACGTGGGGCCGGCATGGCTTCAGAGCAGACCCCCTCGAGGCGCTCGTTCCTGCTCGATCCCGTGGCGACGGACTTGATCTCGTTCGATGCGGACGAACCCGACAGCACGAGATATGGTCGCCTCGGCGGCCCTCTGCTTTCGGTCACCGGGAAGAGATCCCTTCTTTGGGGCCCCCTATGGTGATACTAACCGCTCGAATGTGGAGTACACTCCTAGCCAAGCCAGTTGCGGGCTTTCTCAGCTGTTTGAGACGCACGCGGAGCACGCGCTTACGGGCCCCCTCCAATGCTCACGCTGGCCTTCCCTTGTCAGCCGCGCAGTTGACGCGCTCACTGACTCACCTTGGTCAGGGGCGCAAAGGGTTGACAATGTTGTCCGCGAGCCAGCTCGCTTTACCGGCAACGTCGTCGCGTTTGCCGACGCTCGCATGCCTCACACTCGCGTATGCGGCACTTTCGACGGACGTGAGCCACCGAGCTCCGCCGTCGATACGTTTGCCTATCGCGTGAGGCCTCATGCGCCCGTCGGTGCGGCAACAACCCCACTCTCCTCCATGCCGTTTACTGGCCCTTTACGGTCTGACGTGCATGCCGGAGAACAGGCGCGCGACCCTGTCACGGCAGCGCCTGCGTCCGGAGTAATCGCCGCTGCACGCAACTGCGGCGCAGGCTCCTAAACGTCCTGTTGGAAGCGGCGCGCTCGCAGCCTTGTGCTTTAATGGGAGACCCCGAGTCCCCTCAGCCAAGCACGCCGAGTAGCCTAAGGGTACCTCTGCCTGAGTACAGCGGTTATTCGGACCGCATGAGTGCCACGAAGTAACTCGAGGCGCTGCACCGCTATCAGCAGGCCATGCGGTTGAACGACAGCGTAATGCTAGGCAGTGTATTGCCTGTATCGCTGGCAGCCCAAGCGGCACGGTGGTACCGACTTATCGGCCACCAAGCTCGTTCGATGGAGGAGTTTAGGGCGCTATTCCGTAGCGAATTCCTTCCTCCTGACTATGAGCGCCGCATGCGTCGCGAGCTAGAGCTTCGAACGCAACATCCCGACGAATCTCTTCTCGAGTACGTCCGGGCTTTGCAGGAGCTCTACTTCCTTGCCGACCCTACGGCATCAGACGCTGAGAAGGTGGAGCGAGCCATTCGCCAGGCTCATCCAACCTTCGCCGCTTACCTTCGGAGCGCCCGTTGTCGTAACCTGAACGAGCTGGCCTCCGATGCGAAGCGTATTCAGGGCGACATACTGGCGGCGAGAGCCTACCGCCCGCCGCCACCGCCGTCCGCTTCTCTCTAGCCTCGTTGTGCCTGGGCTGGTGGTGACTTGTCACCCCGTAGTCCCCTGAGTCACGAGGCGGCCTCGGCCGCGAGGGAACAACGAGACGCGCCCGCTGTGTCGGACCGCGCTCTCGACCCGTACTCGTAAGCCCGGGCGTGCCCCTTTGCCCTGCAGGGCGAACGAGAACGGGACCCCCGTGCCCCAATGCACGAGGGGGAGATCCGATCGCGGAGCCCCCACTGCGGCTAGCGAACGGAGAACTCCCGGCTCTCACGAATTGCCAAAATCCCCCCACTGATGGCGGAAAAGGCGTCGTCTGCTATCGTTGCCATGAGCGCGGCCACACCGCGCGAACATGCAACGCGCCCCAACCGACGCAGGGCCTGCTCGCCCGTCGGGAAACGGGGCGAGCCGTCGGTGAGCTCCCCCTCGCCGGCGGCTACAGCACTACGAGAGCACGGGGGTGTAACCCAACCTCTGGCACCGATGGCGTGTCGCGCTGGACATGACTTTCCAGCCACGCCGGCGCCGTTCATCGCCCTTACGATCGCTGGTCGAGTGTTTGCGGCGTTGCTGGATAGCGGGGCTTCGATCTCGTAGTTCGGCGAAGAGGTTTTGGCTCATTTGCGCGACCGCTCTGTCCGCATTCGAGTTTGCGACACTGCTTTCCATCTCGCCAGCGGCACCGCCACTTCGTGCGGCGCTGCGCGGTTGGTCGTGCGCTGGGAGAATCGCGCGCGCCGTCAGCGCTTTGTGCATCTCCCTGGTCTTTCCGTGCCTGTGATCCTCGGTCGCGACTTTCTCGCGCGCACAGGTATCGTGATTGACGTCGCAAGCGGAGGCTACAGAGACGGCCCTTCCGGCGCTCTTCGGCCATTCGCTATACCTCCCGGGGTCACGGCTGCTCGTACGTCGCCGGACGTTGCGAGAGAGCAGGAGGAGAGGAGACAAAGCATAGCCCCCTCGGCTCGTGTCCCTCGCTCCGACGCCAAGACTGGCCCTTTGGTCAGCGCGGCGGAAAACGGTTCGCGCCTACCGCTTTCTCTCGAGCATAGCGCTACCGCGGTGAACGAGATCCCGGCTACGCCGGCGACTACCCCGGTAAGCAGCAGCTCGGATCGCTCGCTGCCGCCTTTGCGTGACAGCTTGTCGAAACGTGAGAAGGCGCGCCTGTCGTCGCTGCTGAGTCGTTTCAGTGACATGTTCACTGAACGACCGGGTTGCACCTCTCTTGTGAGGCACCGGATTGACACAGGCGATGCACAACCGTGGAAATGCAATCCTCGCCCCGTCAGTGTGGCCAAGAGGAAAGCAATCGACCAGGCATTGGATGAGTTGATTGAGACCGGAGTTGTCCAACGCTAAAACAGTCCCTGGGGTTCACCGGTGGTAATGGTCCCCAAAAAAGACGGCTCCTATCGTCTCTGTGTGGACTACCGCCGGCTGAACGAGGTCACGAGGAAGGATGCTTATCCTATGCCTAACGTTGACGCGATCGTGGCTGCTCTAGGCGGTGCCTGCTACTTCAGCACCTTGGATGCTAGCCGCGGTTACCTGCAGGTTCAGATGGAGCCGGCTGACGCGGAGAAAACTGCGTTCACCTCTCACAGAGGCCTGTATGAGTTTACCCGCATGCCGTTTGGCTGTTCTGGAGCTGCAGCTACGTTCCAGAGACTGATTGACCGCATTCTCGGGGGAGGCTATATGGCAATTCGCCATGGCATACCTCGATGATATCGTCGTCTTCTCTCGAACGTTCGAGGAGCACCTCCACCACTTGGAGGAAGTGCTTGGGAGGTTGCGTGCCGCCGGGTTGACTGTGAACCCGAAGAAAGCTCCAATAGCTGAGACTCGCATTTCACTATTGGGCTTTACCATCGAGAGCGGTCGCGTTCTGCCGTGTGAGGAGAAGGTACGAGCCATTGTGGAGTACCCGACGCCGGCGAAAATTCAGGGCCTGAAGCGCTTTTTGGGCATGGTGAACTACTACAGACAGTTCATCCCAAGCTGCGCGGACTTCCAAGCGCCCTTGACCGCACTGTTGAAAAAGTCGGCACGATGGAGCAGGGGCCCAGAGCAAGAGCGAGCCTTTAAGGCGCTCTCCGAAGCTCTGGTGGCCACAGCCGATCTGGAAGCTGCCCGACCTCAACAGGGAGTTCGTTGTCCAAGCGGACGCGAGTGACCTGGGTCTCGGGGCGGTGCTGCTTCAGGAGCATGACGGCGTCCTCCGGCCAGTCGCCTTTGCGAGCCGGTCTCTTAACGCCGCCGAGCGCAACTACAGCGTGACTGAAAGGGAATGTCTCGCTATAGTTTTTGCTCTCCAGAAGTTCGACTGCTACGTCGACGGTGTGCCATTCGTGGTGGAAACGGACCACATGGCACTCACCTGGCTTAAGCGCTTGCGCGAGACCTCGGGCCGCCTCGCGCGCTGGGTGTTGACATTGCAGCGGTACAACTTCGTTGTACGCTACCGTAAAGGGAGTTCAAACGTCGTGGCTGACGCCTTGTCGCGTGCCCCCGTTTTGGCGTCTGACGCTTGTGTCCGCCACTCCCGAGAGCAGTCGCACCTAGTAGACTCCGGGGCCTCTGGCTCCAATGGGTCGAAAGGCGCGAACCCCGATGGCGAAGCGACTTTCGAGTCGACCGCCTCGGGTGAGGACGCATACCTAGTAGACGCTTTCACGTCCGACGGTATCGTCTTCAGCAGAGAGGACCTACTCAAGGCACAACAGGACGATCCGTTTTGTCAGCAAATTGTTGACGGGCTCAATGAGCTGAGCTCCCAAGAGGAGCGTGGCGGTCAACCCGCCGGGTGCAAACGGACAGCTGGTATTGCTGTCGGCGCCGAGTGCCGGACGCAGACTGGTATTGCTGCGGGCACGTTGGACTCGTATCTGCTTGATGCTGATGGTGTTCTCCTGCGCTATGTCCCATCTGAAGAAGCTCCCCAGGAGTCTTTCAAGGTGGTGATACCCCGCAGTCTAAGGAAAGCCACCCTCGGCTATTTCCACGACTCGCGCTTGGCCGGACACGCGAGTGGCCTTAAGACTTTTCAAAAGTTGTGTCGCTCTGCTACCTGGCCTGGCATGAAGCGTGATGCCCTTCACTACGCCCGCTCATGCCGCGTGTGCCAATGCGTGAAGCCTCGTGGGGGCAAACCTCCCGGGCTCATGCAGCCGATCGACAGCCAAGAACCCTGGCGAGTCGCGGCCTGTGACATTATGGGACCCTTCCCAAGAAGCCGGAGAGGCCATATTTTTCTCCTGGCAGTCACAGATCACTTCACGAAGTGGGTCGAGTTGTTCCCCCTTCGGAAGTTAACGGCACGCGCAATCTGGGACAAGTTGACCAAGGTCTTTACCCGATTTGGCTTTCCGGCGAAGTTGATCACGGACAATGCGTCCTATTTCACGGCCAAGGTGTTTGTGGATGCGTGGGCTGCCTTTGGCATCAAGCACCGCAAAACAACCACGTATCACCCACAGTCCAACCCGACAGAGCGGATAAACCGGAACCTTAAGCCCTTGCTGACAGCCTTTGCGCAGCAACACAGGGATTGGGATGCCTGTCTCAACGAGGTCGGCTTCTCCTTGCGGTCCACGGTGAACCGTTCGACAGGGTACACACCCGCTTTCCTCAACTTCTGGAGAGAGCTGTCTAACCCCATGGAGCGCGTTCTGCGGGGCGGCAGCGGGGCGTGCGCCGCGAAAGCCGGCCCGTCTGGCTATGCGGCGAAACTGCGCTCACGGATGGACGCAGCCCTCGACCTGGCGCGTTCCAACCTGGCAAAAGCGCGAGCTGGACAGAAGGCTCAATACGACCGGTCACATCGGGACGTGCACTACGATGTTGGCGATCTCGTCCTCAGACGCAACCACGTCTTGAGTGACGCGGCCAAAGGCATCTCGGCCTCCCTGTCGGCCAAGTGGTTGGGCCCATACCGAGTGCAGACCAAAGTGTCGCCTCTGGTGTACAAGCTGGCTGACTCCCAAGGGAGAGAAGTCGGTGGTCCAGTTAACGTCTCCGACCTCAAACCTTTCGTTGCCCGCAGCAACGACTTGGGAGGGGGGGAGGCGGTCATCGAACCGCAGGAAAACCGTGAAAAGGCTGGCCCCAAGCCACGCCACCGGTACAACCTGCGGAAACGCACTTAAACAACCTTTCTCCTACTAGCAGCTAGCTGGACTTTATTCCATGCCACGTTAGTGAAAGGAGAATAACCGCTAAGATGCGCGGACACACGTCTGAAAGTGGTAGAAGGCCCTCTTGGTCGAAAATACCCTTGGATGTGTCGTCCAAGCCTTACCCTGGCAAGCGCCCCCTTTGTTGGGCAGCACTGTCAGACAGGCACCCTTTTTGGCAAGCCGGCTATGCCGGGGGCACTCCTGTCCACCCCTTTCGTCACCCCTGTCGTCTCCCTGCGCCTGGCTCTCCCTGTGCCGCCAGCCTGTTCCTGACCGGTTGGCCTGCTGTCTCCTGGTCTGCCCTGCTCTGGCCTGGTCCCCGCCGTCAGCCCTCCTGACACCACCTGCCTGCCTACCCCACATGTCGGCCTCGGCAGCCGCGTTCTGCAGCTGGTCTGCCCACTCAAGCTTTGGCCCTGGCCCGGGCGTGGTCGCTCCGGCTCCGGGCTGCCTGCTGTTCCTGCCTGCCCTCGTCATAGCGACTTTCGGCGGCTGGCTGCTGCACGCACCTTGCAGCCACGCCTCGTACGTTCCCGGCTGTCATACTCAGACCGTTGAACTGCAAGCGAGCTGGCTGCCACCCGTTGTGCTGTGCTGCCTTGTTCCTCCTGGGCCGTAGACCTCCTTCCTGGCAGTGGGCTCTCCCTGGTGTGTTGAAACTTTGGTGGAACTTTTAGTGGGACTGTAGTGCGACCAAGGCCTACCATGGACTCGCGTCAACGGGAACGACAACCTCGCCTGTCCGTGCTGTGCGGCAACGTTCTTCTGTCCTGGCCTTCGTGTAGACGACTTCCCCCTTTTGGACATTGCCCCGTTGGCCAGCCCCCTCGCGGCTGAGCTGACCTTGCCACTTGGCCTCGGACAGCCTCTTTCACAGGCTGGCCTCGGTCTTTAGGAGGGGGGGGAATGTGGGAATCGAGCGCGCCCTCCCCTTTGGCGCCTCGTTCCCCAGCTAGCGCGAGTGCTGGCCCCGTGCTCCTCGAGCGCCGGGAACATGGCCACCGTGGTTTCGCCACCAGGGGTGCTATTCTGGACATTGTCAAATTCCGCCATGTTGTCAAATTCCGCCATTAGCCTGATTTGATCGGTCACGCGAGGTCGTTCGCGTTGTGGCGCTGTAATAGCGTTACGACACAGGAATTCGCGATGACGTAGCGGGAGAAAAAAAGGTTATTTTTTTCCGAAGTAGCCCTTCACCGTGCTCTGCCATGTATAAAGAATGGTTTGGACTGAATAACGAAACCGAAATATGGTACTAAGGTGCGCGTACGATGAAATTGCGGTTTGTCGAAACTACTGCTCGCTTGTCGAAGAACCGCCATGTCTGTTACATGATTGGACATTGAACTCATGGTGGTCGTTGCGTCACAGCGCCTCACTTTTTGGGGCGTCAATATGACGTTGCGTGACGTTGCATCCCGCCAAATTTGCTGCTTAAAATGTGAGAACGACGAAGTGCCCCAAATTGGCCGCCATATTGTTGTAAATTGAGTTGCTCGCGGTTGCTCGTTCGATGTGCCGCCTCCCATACGTATGAGTAGAAGTCATTCTGTAAATTACTTTGCTAACGTGTTTCGGTTAATATTATCACAAAGTAGTGTATGTAAAGCTTGCTTGTAAAAATAAAAGCTTGTTACTTCATTTGACTTGTTCGATGTTGTGGTTCTCGCCGCAAGGGAACGCTTCATATGCGGCAGAAAATGGCACTGTCCTTCGTCGTGCGGTAGTTGGAGGTTCAGGAGCGAAAGTAATTCCGCGATAAGCGCGATACTTTTGCAATGCCCGATGAATCGTTTCGACTGCGGTGCCGGCTGACGACAAGCATGGTGCGATGACTGCGCGGGAAGCTTCGCCAGGACATGGAGAGGCGGCGTACGGGCACGAAGAAGAGCCCCGACCATTGATCTGCAAGTGCTTTGTGCCCTTCGCTTCATCGCCACCGGCATTTACCACGGCGCGATCGCAAATGACGAGGACGTGGCGACGAGCCTGTCCAGTGCGAGTCGCACGATTAATGCTGTCGGGGAAGCGATCGTCGAGCGCGTCGGCGTTATGTGGATCACCTTCCCTGCCAGCGCGGAGGAGCCGGCCGCGGCGAAGGAAGGCTTCGTCCACATGGATTCAAGGTTTCAAGGCTGCCTACTTTTCCAGAAACGACTTTTACACCCTCAACGTCATAGTGGTGAGGACAAATTTCATCTTATTTAAAGTTGTGCATGCCGTTAGAAGCGAATGCGAAGGAGGAACTTGAAAGACAGCTTTTGGCCACTGCCCCATTTTTAACGACATTTTCCGTGGCTCGACCTTCAGTGATAGTAAAGAACGCAGTATTCACGGTAAACAAAGTTTACGTCACTATTTAGCTTCGATAGAAGTGACTTGATGACACACACAGAAAAAAGGTTCATCGTGCTTCATACTTGATCGCGGTACATGCCTTGTATTGAAGAGATGTAATCCATGAAAGGAAACCAGACGTACTGGGTGCGCCCCAGTTTCACAAACATTGATATGCAGACAAGCAGTAACTGCCACATATGAAATGAGAGATAGAGCTGTCGAAGCTGCGCTTCAAAATCAAATGTAGAGAAATAAGTTCGCTGCACCACTGAATTACGGTTGTACTGCATGTGGCTGGCTGTATTGCTGTTGCCGACTTTCTTCCACTGCACACAACACTTTGCAGGTATCTGACCAGCGTTGCGGATCACTGCTCTGGTACCTTGAGTTTGTACATGACATCTTTGCGTGGAGGGCATCTGCTTTGAGCCGGTGCTTAGGCAGTGGACGCCGTGGTAGTTGATAGGTATGCAAGCTTCAGAATGCGTGTATGGTGTTTAATGTAGCAAAGGCATTAGTCATGGTTCTTTTATTACTTGCTGCGTGGTTCCCAACTTCTCAAGTTTGTTTTATCCTCTGAATTTCTGCCCCATATGTTAGTACTGGCAGCACACCCCGGTTGTACACTATCTTCTCTGGTAGCGCCAGTGTTTCCTTGATTGAAAAAATCTCTCGGCCACATATCTTACAAAACAAATCGCACTGAGAGCCCAGGCAGCACACAATAATCCATCTCGTTCTCAGTGTATAATTGCAACTTGTCTTTCTGTGGTCATGGGAAAGAGTGCTAGTGCAATAGAAAAGTCAAGCATGAAAGAAACTTCCATGACGACATCGTGTGATCCTTTATTATAAAGTGGTGAAATAGTATAAATAGTAAACATGTCACGATACAGAAATGAAATGCTACATTCAGAGGCTATGTTGATTAAAAGAATGGATGAAATTGAACTGCCTTAAATGTGCATTCACAGAAACAAATCATATGTATATAGAGGATAGCTTCTATGAAAAAAGAAATACAAATAAGCAAGCACAACCTAGTGCTATACAGAAATAAAATGAATTAACTGACTGGACTCAAAGGTGCTTCAGTCATGGTTCATAAAAATAACTAAAAACAATCCGAACCATTGCAAAATAAATCTGCTGTCACTTTATATTTACAGCATAACCACAACAAAACAAAAGGAAACCAAGCCTTGAGTGCATTGCCCGCCTGCAGCCACCCCTCCCACCCCCCCACAAATCAATTCTACAAATGAAAGCACTACACCTTCTTCACCAAAGTCACTCGCCTCTCCTGGTCTATGGGAAAAGTTAAAGGTAGCACTTCAGCATCTTCATTTTCCTTCCCCCTGACGAAGGAATTGAGCTGATTCTAAACCATTTGGAAATAAACCCATCTTTTTCATTGGAGCCTTTGAAAGCTGTAATTAGCTAACCCAACCAGACAATCAATTTTGTGAATATGTCTATCTGCAGAAAAATGAAAAGGCAATACATATCGCTGACACAGTACCTTTTAAAAGAAGTGAGAGAGGTATGGTACATATTCAAGTGTATATTTATATTATGCTAATCAGAACACTGTCCTGCGCAGGACTCGGTGCATAACCTCTGCAACCTTGGCTGCTTGTCCCCAACCCTGGAGTACATCTTGCGGGATCCCCCTCCTGCCCGATTCAACCGCACCCACTGATCACTGTGATGCGTCGTGGAACAGTGCGTTGGAGTCCTCACGGCCCGCTTTCGGTGTGTGCAGAGGTACAGAGCACTACTACGGCCCACTCTGCACGTCAAAGATCCTCACAGTTTGCGTGGTGCTTCACAACCTCGGTGTTCGGCAGAAGCTGTCCGAGTCAGACAACATTCCCTGGCACTGATCCTGAATGAGAAGATGCGGACTTTTACAGCAATAGCGACGATCTGGCAACAGTAGGCTGGACCACCTTCTGCAGCGGTTCACAGCTGGGCACCCTTGCATGTGGCAAGCTTATATACCTGCGAGATCTGCGCATAAACATGAAACAGAAGAAGCTCTTTTTTTTCTCAAAGCAAAGTAGCCACTTGCATTGTGTTCGATCCTGTGCTTATCACCTGTACTTGTGTTCAGCAGGAATTTCACACTGACAAAAGCTGCTTCCATGTGCACGGCAAGGTGGCCGCTTGCCTTGTGTTTCATCTGATAGCTATCACATCTACGTGTGTTCTTGCAGCAATTGTATTCTGACAAAAGCTTCGTTGTGTCCTTTCGTTGAGAGCATGCTAATTGTACCAGGCAGTTAAGCAAAAACATGCTCATCTCTGGCGAATCATCATAGCACTAGTTTCTTGAGGCCATAGTAACTCTGGGAAAAGCCTGCGTTATTTTATACCGGTGCATGCAACCTTGAATTTCATTCCAAAGCGTTGTTTTCAGCACTTTATTCACTATGCGAACCCAGTGAAAGACTTTCCATTACATACGATGGCTGTACGAATCTCACAGGTGCTGCACAAAAGCTCTATTCATTTAGTAGCCCCTCCAAAATGTAAGAGCACAAGTTTGCTCCTGTTGGAAATCTCTGTAAATATTTAGAGTGCACAAAACGAACCTGTACAGAAAGGGGTGACGCGGACAGAGTGCTGTGTCATTCCTTTCTGTCCTGGTTTCTCTTGTGCACTAAAAAAGTTTACATGCAAGAGTAATGTGTAATATTTTAGAATATGCTGCGAGGCAATTTACTTTCTTCTGTAATGATTTTCCAAGTGCTTTGACGAAATCGCCTTGATAATTTATAGCTCTTGAACAACAATGTTATGTTCCGTCTTTGCAATAATAAAAAGCCGCCAAGTTGTCTCATTGTTTACATCATTGTCTCATCATTCACTGCTGCCAACAACAAAGGATGCGTCTAATATTGTGCCAGCCAGTTTTGAAACAAGCACATGAACAAAAAAGACCTTTCTTTGCATGCAGTTTGTACATTTCTTAGTGCTACCAGTGCAAAGTAACATCAACTGCGTAAAATACAATCCCTTTTCTTTATCTGAGGCCATTATACACTTCTTATTCGTGTGTTGTAAGCAACGTAGAAGTACCTTCCATCGTTAGAACCTTCGGGGATGCATTACTTCTGTGGATTGAGATTCGCCTCAAGACGATATCTTTCAGATTGAATTGATCGATTGTAATTGTAATTTATTTTGCAGTGGTCCGTAAGCATCCTTATCAAAACATATAACACCATCGCAATGATCACGACAGTTCAGGATCATAGTTCCCGCATCGTAGACATAAATAGCACCACTTGCTGCAGGGCTAGTTGGCACATTACTTCAAATAAACTGGGCACTGAACCGCCGCCACAACAAAAAAGACAGAAGAAACAGAAGTGGCATTATCAATACTTGCAATGCTGTGCAGCTCCTTATCTCTTCACTATCGGCAGCGCCTTTGGACGCCACACGCCTTGGGAACAAGGGGCCGCCGCAGTCCAACAGGGAGCCGACGTGCACAATTGTAATGATGCCGGCGTCGCCAAATCAAACGCATCTCCGCCTGTTCTCCTGCAATAAGCACGTGCATAGCTGAAATGTCAAGACCACCCAATTTAAACGCAAGCTTACCTGATTGCACTGCGATTCCCCACCTCGGGATCATGCCACCACCACTTTCCTTCACCGGCGACGGCCTTCTACCGGGGCCCAGGCGGTAAAGGCGCTCTGTTAGCGTCTGTCACAGCTCCCGTCGTACCACCGGCAGCAAGCCGCCCTCCAATTATGGGGACGATCAGCAATAAAATCCAACATTGCGGTCCACTGTGCGGCGCTCAGTCAATACCGCAACAAACAAAACACCCCACACAATAACGATGCACGCAATGTAGACGCTGGCTGGACTGGTTCGCTTAGTGGCTAAAAAAGTTGCTATGGCTGCGCTAAATTGCAGACAATATCGTCTGATTCACGACTTTAAAGCTAAACGCTTCACTTTCGTTTTATTTTCTTGTGGTTGCATTTCCAATTAAAGAGACAAAGTGGTGCTTAACTGTACGTTTCTTTCTATTTCATGACGCCTTTACGTCATGTTTCGCAAGCAGTTTATGCGTTTGCGTCACCATTGTGTACACGTCACGCCTACGTCAAATTTGACAGAAAATGGCGGAAGTCCAGAATAGCACCCCAGGCCTTTTTGTCTGGTGCAAGCCACGCGTCGGTCTTCCCTGCACGGAGACACGTTGTCCGAACATGCCCGGACAATGCCTTCCCCTCGCATCACGCTAGCACACGTGACGGTGCTTCGCCGATCATCATTGGCCGCCCGTGACAGCCTTCTTTCCCCTGAGCTTGCTCCCGCCCGGCGCTCGCTCGCTGTAGCAGATGCTCACAGGCCTTCACGAGAGGTAGACGCGCTGCTTCTGCAGGCGGCTTCTCGTACGCGCCCTCGGCTGCTGCCCTTTGTGTGACATCCGCTGCGCCTGCCGGCAAGCGTTCACTCGGTCGGTTTTGCGGAGTTACCCTTACGGCCCGCAATCCCGTGATTGTCGCACTGTGCTGTATCTTGGGTTAATAAACCCGTGTTTGTTGTCGACCTGCCTCGAGTGTCATCTCTGCGCCGTGTCGGAGAGTCGACGAACCCGGCCGTGGCGTCTTTGTGCGCGACGGCAGTGGAGAGCGTCGCGTCCCTTCCCGGTCGCTTCGTAGGGTAAGCTTGTGTAGCAAACCTATCTCCACAACTGCTCACGATGAGGACGTGATGGCTAGAGTAGTTAAGTTTTTCATTGTGATGGCAATGTTCTTTTTTTTTATAACGCTCTCGGTTGTTAGCCGTGGCGAAAACTTGTCTTGTAAACATTGCAAACAAGGGTACTGTTTCCCGAGAACGTTTTTTTTTCTTTTTTATACAGTAGTAAACGTGAGTACTGTTTGTCTAGAACGTTTTTGTATTTTCAGTAAGTCAGCTTGTTTGCACATATAAAAGCATTAAAAAGCGCGTTGTGTCATTCATATGCAGCTTTTCTGGACACATAATATCCAGCGCCCCTGGTGGCCGCGGCGCGAAGCTAGCGCGTTTTCAATGGAACGAGCGAGTTTTTCGTGAATAATTAAGCGTAAAGGGCGAATGGTGAAAAAACCGCCAGGCCTGCGCAGAAGGCGCAGCACAACCACAGCGAAAGCTGGGAGAGCGGCCTTTAGCCTTTTTTAAACACTCTTGGGGCAAATACTACAAGCCCACTTGCATGGTGCCCACTACGCTATAAATCATCATAATTTTTTGTGTTGTGGGGAAGCGTCTACTATGCCATTCTTCGTCATTCTTCAGAAAAGCGCGGTGCCCGCTACACTCTTGCAACAAATTATGTGCATTTTGTTGACGCTGTGGCTGACGACGATGAAGAAGTATGCCACAGGCTTTTGTAATGGGTTCGAGCATTGAACGACCCGCTCGTTACGCAATTCGCATTGTGTGACGCCTGGTTCTTACTTTACCGCTCTAAAACGCTGTACAACACACGTTAACGCGATTCCTTACGCGATATGCCTAGGGTCAGTTTGCACCGCAGTTTCAAGCAGTGGCATAGCTCAGTGGTAGAGTGCTGGGCTGCCACGCAGAGGACCCGGGTTCGATTCCTATTCTGTCACAGGTGTTTTTTGTTTATTTAGTTTTTTTTTCTTATTTCGTGCGATATTGGTTACGGACACCGGCGGCAGCGGCGGCGGCGGACAACTACGGCGCAGAAACGACCCTTGTGATCTCATAACAGGTTTCGCTGTAAAAGGCAGGCCACAGAGCGCTTCTGGGAACCGAAAAGCGCGAGAAGAATGCAGCGATCATGTCGTAGTAAGCTCGAGATTTGTTCCCGGAGGAGTTAAAGATCGTACAATGGGAATTTATGGAAACGGCGAAAAATGTGGCCTGTTTTTCGAGACAAAAACGCTCACTGTGGTAAACCTAAGCAAGTTATATTAATGGTCAGTAAATCACATGGAGTCATGACACTCAGCTTTCGATTGAAGTCATTCTTAACTTGCCGCAATTGGCGCAACATTGTTCCCTAACGCGTTTTTTGAAACGCGGTCCTTCAAATGCTTGTGGTATACCGGGTGTTCAAAGTTAAGCTTTATGGTTTTTTTTTTTTAAATTCGGCACTGGAAAGAACATGAAAACCACCTTTGCAGATAACTTGTATATCCAGAGGAACACAAAGTGAGACAATAATTATGGCTGTCAGGCGCCCAATTAACACAGATTCAATAATTACCTTTTTAGTGACTGCATCAAGCAAGCATGTTTAATTGAAAAGTTGAAGGCAGTCGAGTTTATACACAATTCAACTTGGAAGAATTTTTCTAGCATGGCTGTGCTCCGAGATATCCCGCTGCAAAGTTTAATTGTGGTTTTCATGACTACGCATGCAGAGCGCTGTGGATCAGCGCAATGTTCCCCCCTATGTGACGAACAGTCATTGCTTGCCATCGCCAGCCAGTAGCAAAAGGGTAACCGTTATCAACTTTGCCTGACCCTTCGACCCGTTGTCAGATTAAACGACGCACGCAACTGCCACGGCACACCGGGAAGGAGTTTGCGCCACTGCTCACCGTCTTGCATGCGTAATCACGTAAACCACAATTAAACTTTGCAGCGGGATATCTCGGAGCGCAGACATGCTAGAAGAATTATTCCAAGTGCGATTGTGTATAAACACGACTGCCTCCAAATTTTCAATACAAATATGCTTACCTGCTGCAGTCACTAAAAAGTTAAGTATTGAATCTGAGTTAATTGGGCGCCTGACAGCCATAATTATTGTCTCACTTTGTCTCCCCTTGGATATATAAGTTATCTGCAAAGGTGGTTCTCATGTTCTTCCCAGTGCTGAATTTTAAGAAAACGATAAAGCTGAACTTTGAACACCCGGTAATGATAAGTCCTTGCTTATCACCGGTGGCAAGGCGTCAACCGTGGCCGATTGAGCTAATCGCTCAAGTACGGCACACGGCATTACCGCGCCGTCATCAATTCGAATACAGGCGTCGGAGTTCCAGTTCTCTTTTTTTTTCAGCCCGTGACTTAGTTTTACAGCATCCCACAAGATGTAACCGCCGAAACATAACAAAAGAGTTTTCGTTTCGGTTTCGGTTTCTCGCTGTAATCATGAGCTGTTGTTTCTTTTTCTCTTCATTTCATGACCTTTTTATTGCATGTTTAACCACTCCACCAGTATCAGAGTGTTCAGATCTACACCTGTAATTCTTTATTCTTTTAAACATCCTAAGGAAAGGAACGCGCGATCAAATTATGGTGAACAAAGCTCTTTCGTTCTTTCGTACGCGTTTTGTGGTGGAAACTTATTTCTCCGTTCTCATGATTTCGTTGGGACCTTCTCAGGTCCCTACAGTTCAGCGGCCTAAAGGAAACGAACTAACCTTCGAGAAGCGAGGCCTAGTAATGTAACGACAAAGTTAGACGTTTTTGCAGTTGCTTTTTACTTTAGGGCTAACGCAAGTGTCTTTCATGACCTTTACCAAAGAAGGGGAATTGTTCGAGGGGTCTTTTCTTTGTTAGACACAACTAATGAAACCAACAGAAAATTAAGCCAAGCAAAGGATAGGAAACATCATTTGTTGTTTATTCAACACCAGTGTTAAGATTTCGCCGTAAGTTTAAAGAAATTAAAATGACGAAAAAAACACTCCTTTTGTCAATGGGATCTGAACGTACTTTATAATCTAGGGCTTCGTCGGACCAGCTAAAAAATTAGCATTCCAGTAAATCTAGAATTTTGTTTCTCTCAACCGTGTTTATGCGATATCAGTTATATGGACACTGCCGATAGGTTCTCGCCATCCAGTCTCGTGACTAGATGTTGCGTGATGTTATGCGGTTTTAATCGTGTGACAAATGCAAGTCTGACATGCAAAAAATTGCAATCACAGGAAGCCCATCATCGATGTCACATATTGACGATCATGAGAAATTCACTTTCGTTGCTCGAAAGAGCAAGCGAAGCCGCACTCATGCACTTTTTATCTTGTTTCAAAATTTGCTTTAATAACTTTTTTTCTACAATTTTTGTTGGCTTCATTCGCTCTATTCTTTTTTCTTTTCTGGTTAAAAGCGTATATATATTGCTGTAAGCTCGAAAACATTGCCAGATGTAAGTTCAGCGCTGTGCGTGTCTTCAAATGTCGTCCTCGTTCCTTACGCTGTGAAACATCCAATTATGGTCTACAGTACATTTTGAAAGCAGATGCTTTCAATTTTGGATTACGCTCCTGCTCTTTGGAAGGAAGGGACACATGCAAGGAGTGGCCCCGCCTCCCCAATCTGAACACTGGGGGTAGGTTCAGGACCCCCCTAACCCCCCCCCCCCCTCGCCCCCATGATTTACGCCACTGCACAGACTTCGAGCTGTCCACGGTCGAACACATGTTAAGGGACAAGATCAGCAACGTTACAGCAGAAGACTGGAAGAACAATCTTAGGCACGTAATGGACCTTGATGCAAAGTTCAGACTCGGCACGTCTGAAAGTGATTAGTTCAGCCCATCGTTATCCAAGTGGGTGAAGGATAAACTGGAGAGAGCGACTCAAGCTCCAAGTTATCCGGCATTGAGCCACCCCAAGAGGACTATTGGCT
The DNA here is from genome assembly GCA_030522465.1 of Rhipicephalus appendiculatus. Classification (NCBI taxonomy): domain Eukaryota; kingdom Metazoa; phylum Arthropoda; class Arachnida; order Ixodida; family Ixodidae; genus Rhipicephalus; species Rhipicephalus appendiculatus. The sequence goes on from JALIZH010026924.1 coordinate 129,527, forward strand.
TTTGATGAATGAGAAAAGACCTTATCAGGGCTACCAAAATTTTGCTGGTAGGGGTGCACTTTTCCTCAAACATTTTATTTCACTTAAGTGTATTTTTCCTTATATTCGGAGGGTGTATTTCGGAGTTTATTATTCTTTTTGGAGGAAATTCGGAGCTTAGCGCTGTTTATTTATCGCTAATCCCCAATACTTCGAAAATCGGAGTATAATTTTCCATTTTTCTAAGTGCTCCAAAATCTTAGATGCAATGGCATCTGAAATGAGAAGATCTGAACACACGGAGCTTAATTTAATTGTCTGGAAGGTTCTAGTGCACAAACACATATACAATTAAGTTGAAATACTTGAATACAGAATATACGTTTGTCCGTATTAAAGTCTCAAAGCCTGTGGTAACAAGCGTATTCTTGTAATCGACGCTAGAATACTTTACGAGGTTGGGTGTGGGTACGGGCTAGTTGGTATTCCATTTCGTAGATGAATTACAGCGCAACAGCAGACACGGGACAACGAGAGTAACGAAGACGAGCGCTGACTTCCAACTGAACTTTATTGTGAAGAACAAGAAATTTATGAAAACGACAGTGCGAGATAACCCAAAGCATGCGATTGAAAACGCCCCGTCCAAAAACACAAAGCTAACATGAGCAGGCACTCTAAACCAACGGACAGCCCGCTCACGAACAAGAGCGCATGTGCGGGCGCAAGAATGAAAGTTCTTCGTCAGTTAAAGCTATTGAAGGCTTACTGATAGAACTACTTTCAGCGATTGCTGCAGATTCTATAATTAGTCTAGTGTTCTCGTTTTGATGCTTTGCAAGTACACTCGTCCTTTCGAAGAACGGACTACAGCCACATTGTGCGCAATGCATACCTATAAATCATTCGCTCCCCCTTCCGCACCTTGTTGCTATGCTCCTGCAGACGGATGTTTAGACATCGACCTGTCTGTCCCACGTAGGAAAGACCACAAGAAAGGGGTATTTTATACACCACCCCTTTTGAGCAAACGACGTACTTCTTGGTATGGCTAATGCTACACGTACTACGTGCCTTGGCCACGGGGTTAGTCTTAACGCAAAGCTGTGAGAGTTTATTAGGAGCCGTAAAAGCTACGTCTACACCCACTCTGCGTCCTATTTTTTTCAGTTTGTGGGAAACGCCATGAATGTAAGGGATAGTAGTTATTTTTCTGTGATCACGTGTTGCAGGCTGGACGCCCTGGGGTCCATCGCCTGTCCTACTGCGCAGCTTTTCCGAGACTGAAACCAGAAGGTTGTCAGGATACCCGGCCGCCTTTAACCGAGCGATTTGTGAACGGAAACTTGAATCAATTTAGTGGTGACAGGATTTCATCAAAGCATTATGCAAGCAGGCGTGGGCAATTTCTCTTTTGATTAGTTTTGAATGCGCTGACGCATATAATAACAGAGGTTTGTTTGCACGTGGCTCATACAACCAGCATGCGTGATTCTGAAAAAATGTCAACTTAAAATCCAGGAACCTAAGTTCACCATCCACCGGTAGTTCATGCGTGAGAATAAGAGGGCTGAGGCATTCTTGAAACAGAGCCACCCGGCTGATGGACGGAGGCTTCAAATGAAACGTCATCGCAGTCAAACAAAATCAAGAAGTCGTCAACGTAACGAAAGCATTTCACAATATTCATGTCACCCAACTGCGCGTCGACGTTTCTGTTGAGACGCGGCAAATACAAATCGCTAAATACGGGAGCAATACAAGACCCGATACTTAGCGTTAGTTTTCTCTGCAATGCTTTAGCGCAAGGCACGAGCGCCTCGGGTAGGGGGCCCGACCCGCAGAGAACCTTTAGGGAATGTTCGTGAGACGCAGAAGGCAATGTCCGCAGAGAAAGCCTAAGATGAATGTGTTTATCAAATTTCATTACATAATCACGTGATTGCTGTCAAGAAGTAAGACTTCGCCTCCGTGATTGCTTTGCGAGTGTCCTGGTGACATCGTCACAGAACAGATATGAAAGTTTCATGAATAGTTCGGCTGATTAAGAAACAAAATTTCTTGAGAAACAACATTCTATAAGATCTCGCGTGATCTGTGATGTATGTTTTTTCAGCAACCACGAGCGCATATTTTTAACTTTGCGTCACTTCATACGTCACCATAAAGTGCTGCCAATCAGCCCAAACCAATACCCATTTATTAGAGGTAATGGTCATGGATTCCTACCCTAGCGGCCTGGTAACATGATCAAGAAACGCGGCATAAAACCATAGTTTCTTCCAAAAAAGAAAACCGCTCACCAGAGGCTAACTCGCAAGTCTGCAGTTAAAAGTATATTCATCCGTGTCATCTGGCATGCTTTATGTATGCAGAAAAAGACGGAAAAGGCTAAAATTAGCATAGATATCTCGACTGCGCAGTTTATTCAATGCAGGGGGGCCGATCAAGCGTTTTAAAATACCTCACCAGCCCTCTAAAAGTCTAAGTAAATGTTATCTTACCAGGCTTGGGCGTCGTTGAAGGAGCTGGCGTCGTTGTTGTAGCTGCAAAAACGTAATGTTGAATAATGGTATCTATCAAGAAATAAGGCAATTATATATGACCCATTAAGTTGTTTCTATATGTGTCAAGCCAACTATAGTTGTCAATAAGAAAGTGAATAAAGAGAACCACCTGTTTGTAGCGCGAAGCTACAAGGAAATCCATACGGATTCCTCAGAAAGAAAGGCTTCTTAGTTGCCGAAATATTCGTCCTGGTCCGGGGTCGAATTTTTCGGCCCCGGACTAGGACGAAATTTTCAGCTTCTAAGAAGCCTTTCTTTCTGAGGAATCCGTATGGATTTCCTTGTGGCTTCGTGCTACCTACGGGTGGTTGTCTATTTTCCCTTTCTTAACCTTTCCGCCACCTTGCGGGATTCCGCAGAACTCATTTGCATTATAGTTGTCAATCTAGCTTTTATTATGCTTCGAATACGTCACGCTTAATCGAACTCCACTAAATTGCAAACTAGATTAGCTGATGCAATAAGACTTTTTCTTTCTTATTTTTAATCCGAGCCTGGCCCTGGCCACATAACGATTGCCTCTACTCTGAGACCACTCTGAGAAGATATTTCGTGACCTAAGCGCTCACTCTTGCGCGTGATCAGCGTGTCGTGGGCCGTTCCTTTATTGAAGTTCTTGCTGGTCTAGTTGCATTGTAGAAACTAGAATAATAATCTGATTAGATCAATAAAATTCAAATGTGCGGAACAATGCGATGACAGTTGCCCAGTTATCTAGCGACAGAGCTCTGTATGCCAGTCCTAAATTACTTTCGCATTCTCAGAGCATGGTTTAACACATAATTTAGGGATTTCTCGGTACGAATTGGTTATATAAAGAAAGCTGAATTCAAACTTACCCACAGATTCTGGCGTATAATTGTCAGCGAAGTGCCGTAATGGTAGCCCTGTCAAATCTGAATGTATTATGCATTCCCGATTTTTTCGAGATGTTATGCAAAAGAAGGGCATGGAAGCCCCCCCCCCCCCCCCCCCCCTCTCGTTCTTTGTAGAAGTCCGTGTCAGAAGTGAAGGGCACAACGTACGCTAGGCGCGAGAGTTTCCTTTTTTTAATTTGTCTCACCCATTTTACTCTGTATATATAAAATGACTTGGCACTTAGTGCAGAAATTCGACGCTTGGATCTACACCCTGATCACGAATGATATCAGACACCCCCAGTGCTGTAATAGTGAAATTCATAATAATAACGAATTACATTTTCCGTTCAAGACTTTCTTGTGGCACTACAGCGCACGGCTGACAGACATCAGCATTCCTCTTTTTTAGACAATCGCGATACAACTTTTACCAGTTCTACTCTGGCCAAAGAAATTTGGCACGCATCTGCATTAGTTTTGGAAGTATTTAGAATTGTTTGAACACTGTTGCAATTTATTCAGTTGTTTCCTTCTCCTTAATTTTCCTCTTCTTTGATTAAAGGCCGTTGTTTTGTTTAAGGGGGTCCTTCGCGCACATCACAATATAGAACTGCACACGCCACTACCGACGCGACCCAGCTGCCCACAGAATTATCGGACAACTCTTGCAAGAGTGTGGAGCGACAGCAACTAGCGAACAATCCACGCTGTTTTGCGTGCTCTGATTCGCTTTTCACTTCCGAGTGACTGGTGTCATTCCTTGCTTGAGGTGGTGTCTTCATCTGCCACATAGGGCGTGGTTATTTTCGCAGTGAGGCAACTAGTGTTTAGGAAGTAATACATAGTGTGCCAATTCACTGATATTGAGCTGTCCCGTATTTTTCTCTCGACATGCCTAAGTGTCGCTCACGTATTCTTGGTAATTCAACCTACAACCATATTCTAAACAGCAAAATGTAAAACAAAGTTGTGTGAAACATTCCATCTCCTATGAAACCGGTGGTGGTTACTTTAAAGATGAACCACAAAAAAATGCATAGTTCGATCTCTTTTCATCACAATGATGGAAAGGCGTCTGTTAGCGGACGTTAGCGTCCGTTAGAGTACGCCTACCGACCGTTAAGCGATCTTTCACTCCAAGGTGAACGGCCCAGTTTCTTGAAACAGGGAAGAAAAGGCAAAGAACATTAGAGGTAGGAAACATTTCTCCGTTTTGTTTTTGTTTTTATTTATTTTGCGTCCCTGTGCAAAACAGCCTCTGCTTTGCATTCATTTTGCAGAAAGCTCTAGGCCTCATTTCCACATTATGAGAATGAACGTGCTTGTACTGGAAAAAGTACTTGTCACTTGTGAACTCTCTTTTTGTAGACACTATTTCAGTTTTTACCTCAAGTTTATTATTGAAGTTGCTAGTAAAGGTGTTCTGCTTTGCTGATTTTGTCGCTGTGTCAAAAAAATTCATTGTACGTGTAGTGGTGAAAGAGCAAGGAATTCGCTAGTGCGACGCTCGCTCTGTGCGACGCGCGAGCGCTGTTCACGAGCTGTTGGTGCCGAGCCTAGACTGTTCCCTCGCTGTGTCGGCTTTCTGCCAGTTACGAGACGTCGTCAAATAAATCCCCTTGCATACGGACAATTTTAGACGCTGTGCACATTTGGACATCTTTAGGAATTTGTACGGCTCGTAACGCGAAAGGAACATACCATTGTATTGTAGCCATTTCCTTCCCCCATGTGCACGTAACTTGTGTCTCATTCTCTTGAATCGACATTTTTGCCTGTCAGCCTTTACTTACCAGAATTGACAGAGCGCAGTACTATAACACGGCATTCAAAAAGACATATGTGTAGTATACCTTCACCAGTTTTGAAGGTTTCACTTGTTGGGAGACTTGGAATTGATGATTGCATTGGCTGCTTCTTCAGAAATGATGTACCCTTATTTTGATGCACTGCACAAAAATCCACGCATATCCACGAAGTGAATGATGATGAGTGGGCGAAGCACGTCGATTGTTCGGTAACCGTGAACCTCCCGTGACATTGCCCACTCGCTCATGGAAATGAGTGACAACGCGCGTGTATACATTATATACAATTTTATTTTGGTCATAAATGGTATGTCGTAATGAGTTCTGGATTCCTCTTTCCTTTCATTATCAACGCTTTGTGGTCCGTGAAATGTAGAGCCAATGGTTCTTCGATCGGATCTAACCTGAAGTTTTTTTTAAAGACGATAGTCTTTCTTAGGATACTTAAACGCAAAAATTTAGGCCAACCGTATGTCCGTCTGTCTGTCTGTCGGTAACCCGATTCAGCTTCTCGGCCAAAGTTTGACTTCTTTCTGAACGCCCAGTCATCTTGAACTGGTGTTCGCGTTCATATTTGTGAACATATTCGATCAAAAAAGCAAATACTACGCATTCCTTGAGGCACAACATTAATATGTAAGTGTCAGGACGTGTGTTCTTTATTAGAAAATACATAGGTACGCAATTCTAAAGACCCTAGTGTTTTTTAGGCTGTCTCAGGCAAGGCAAAACAAAGTAGTACGGCCGGCACAAGCTGTTTTACAAAGAGCTGTGCTGTGAGCGCGGACAACGCCGCACGCCGACAAGGCTCGGTCTTAAGGTGCTTCGCCCCTAAAACGTCTATAAGTGTGTCCATAAAGAGACGCAGATTCGTACGTCTCGGATACTGCTGAGAGCGCCATATTACACCATCTGTGTAGCATCCTTAAATGCAGGCATCTGTACTTGCTGCTCATACTCTACCAGCAAAAACAACAAACTATCATTGCTGAAAGCGTGAGGTAGCAAACCACGAGTGGCGGGTATAAATGCTTCAAAGAGGTGGAAATCATAATTTGAGTATTAAACTGCCAATTTCATTTATTCGCACGCATTCTTCACTTTCAAATTTTCGAAATTCACGCATTGATGGTAATTTTACTACCTAGCGTGTGCTTTTTCTCTATTTTTTCTTCTCGTTGTGTTGCATAACTCTTTAACTAGCACTTGCTCATTTTTTCATCACTTTGCTGGGACGGTCCTGTAGAGTTTGCCCCTAGTAAGCGTTTCCCCATAATTAATGCAGATGCTATGACGCGGAAGTAGAACGGCATTACGGAACAAGGTTTAACGTTAAGACATGTACAGATATACTGTATGCGGCTTCCCAGATTTAAGTTTAAAGTTTACCTGCGAAGTCAGGCAGTTAAAGACACGTGTAACTACGCGGAAACTTTAAATATTAACTCCCAGTAATATCAAGAGCTATGATTTTAGCAGTAGCACTTGTCTAGAGAGCAGCTATGTTCTGTATTTTTCAGGAATTAAGGACATCATACTCCGCAAACGGCACCTACATGGATTTTCAATGGTCCACGCAGATATCTAGGTTCTTCCGTTGCCAATTTTCACCGTCCATTCATATGATTGGGAACAAACTTCTAGGATAGCAAGTTGCAGTGTTACGTACATAACGTCAATTTTTATGCTCATAGTAGCTCTTGTTTACTGCCCTTCCTCGATAATACGTACGTTACCATGGGTTCGTTATTAGTGGCGCAAATTTATTACTCATAAAATATATATTTATTTAATTTATTTTGTTTTTGTTTTTATTATAACACTTACGAGGGTCTTTAGGTGACGAATAAGCAAGGTGTACAGTGAACGCAATCAACAGCGCAGTAAATCCGACTTTCCTTGCAGTGTGGTCTATTTCTTCCCCTAGCACCTGAAAGTGCAGAATGAATGGTTAACACAAGTCATCACAGTGTAACAAAACTAACCACTGGCCATATTGCGTTTACTGAGAAAATCAACCAATTTTTGCATGAACTGCTGGACAGAAAAAGCACTTAGGTCCAGTATTCTTTAATATGCACTGAAAATTAAGCAAATATTAAGCGCTTGTAACACGAGCAGGTGCAAGCATGGCTGAATTCATGTAAGATAAATAAGCCGCAACGAGGAAGTACTTATGTTTCGCAAGAAATAGACTCTCTGAAAGCTTCATGCGAGTAGTCTTGTCTTCGTGTGTATTTTCAGAGTTGTGAAGACTAGCGAAGTAACCACTGCACGTCCACCAAAGCAATACAAGCACCGACTTAGCTGCACGTTACTTTATTTTTTTTAAATGCGAAGCATTTCTTAGCGAACTTCGGCGACTTTGAGCGTATCTATCTATCTATCTATCTATCTAGCCGCCTACGACTTTGTGCTCTCCTGGCCGTATCGTTAATGGGACTTATACCAAAATTGGTATGACATAACATGACTGTATGACAAACATGAATGGCTGGTCATATCATGAAAATCATGAATAACTTGTCATGAAAAGTATGATTTACATGCCATGGCCATAGTGCTCCTGAGGCCGTTTTCTTAACTTGATCTATCTAAAAAATTGGTACGATGAGACATTTCTCCATGATCAACATAAATGACTTGTGGTAATATGAAAATCATGACCTGCATGTCATGTACAACATGATTTACATGCCACGCTCATGGCGAGCTGACGGCCGCTTCGCTAGCTTGATATACACCAAATTTGGTATTGCGTGACGTGAGTGTATGACGAACATAAATACCAAGTGGGCATATGGAAATCATGACATGTCATGTGAAGCATGACTTGCATGCCACGCTCATAGCACGCTCGCGGCCGTTCCGCTGGTTTGATATACACCAAATTTTGTATTGAGCGACGTGATCGTATGATGAGCATAAATGACAAGTGGTACTATGGAAATCATGACATGTCATGTGCAACATGACTTGCATGCTATGCTCATGACACTCTCGGGGCCGTTTCACTAGCTTGATATACACCAAATTTGGTATTGAACGACGTGACTGTATGACGAGCATTAATGACAAGTGGTAATATGGAAATCATGACATGTCGTGTGCAACATGACTTGCATGCTACGCTCATGACACTCTCGGGGCCGTTTCACTAGCTTGATATACACCAAATTTGGTATTGAGTGACGTGACTGTATGAAGAGCACAAATGACAGGTGGTAATATGGAAATCAGGAAATGTCATGTGCAACATGACTTGCATGCCACGCGGATGTCATTCTCGTGGCCGTTTCGCTAGCTTGATATACGTCAAATCTTTAAGGCATACGCCTTAATTGTCTCATGCTCACGTCCGTCCGTCCGTCCGTCCCTCCCTCCAGCCGTGCCCTGGCACGGTGCCAGTTGGGCGCCGGGGCGCGCAAACGGACGCCGGTCGCGTCGGACTCTACAGTGCTCGCGCTTTGCTTACGTAGCGTGCTGTGCCCAGCGTCTCTAAATCATGCAAGGAGGGAGACGCGCGCATGACGTTCCATTCTGACCGACCCCGTCTCAGTGGGCACATGCGTTGGAGGAACGCGCCTTGGAATTGACAGTGTCCGTCAATTTAAACGCTGGAACGCGGACGGCGTCTGCACAATGCGCAAAGCGCGAGAATACGAACGCATGCCAAACGGAGGCAGATTGGTGTCGCGTCTCGCTGCGATTCGAGTTAAAAAATTAAGCGAACATAAGTGGCAGGTGGTAACACGAAAATCTTGGCATGCATGTCATCTACAATGCCACGCTCATGGTGCGCTTGCGTCCAGTACGCTAGCTTGGTATACACCAAAATTTGTATTGCGCGACGTGACTGCACGACGAACACAAATGACAGGCCCTAGATGTAACTAATGACATGCATATCACGTACAGCATGATTTGCTCCTTGCTGGCTGCTTCGCATTACATCGATTCCCACAGTGCGTGGGATCTGCCGGTTTTTTATGCTGTGACTGTTGCCTATGATGATTAGGTATTAAAGTTCAGCGCTCCGTAATGGGTATAACAATTTTAGCGTTCAACGACCCGGTGTTACGTAACTCACATGGTGTGACACGTGGTGCAATTCTATGTTGCCGTATCACACTATTTCATATGTTAACATGACTCCTTACACGGCGAGACAAATATGTAAGGTTTGCTTGCAAAGCGGTTTCTAGCTCTGGCGGGGCTTTGTGGTAAAGCACTCGATTGCCACACAAAATTTGTCATTTCACATTACTTTAATTTCCCTAAAAACCAATCGAGGGCGTTTTCAGTACCTGGCTTTAACCTCGATTTTAACGCCATAGCGTTAATGATCCCGTGTGGCACAAATTACGGTATGATTGTAGGCATTGCCGGCGCTGCTTGTAATAAAAAAAATCAATGCAAAAAACAGAAGAAAAATCACGCCATATCCACGAAGTGAATGATGATGAGTGGGCGAAGCTCGATCGTTTTCATTCATGGTAGAAAGAGAATGTGTGGTCTGGAACGCGCTTATAGTCATGGTCGTCATCGTCATCGTTATCACGTGTTGTGGGTACATTCCACTATACTGGAACGCGCTTATACTTCATCATTATCACGTGTAGTGGGTACATTCCACTATACTGCGTCATGGTCATCTTTATCACGTGGAGTGGGTACATTCCACTACCCGTGGCTACCTACCTACCTATCTACCTACCTACTACAACTACAACTACTACTACTACAACAACAACTACAGAGGAGGGACAGATCCACACCCTAAGGAGCTTCGCTCTAAAAATCTTGCAATGCAGATTGCATCGAACCCATAGCTTCTGAGTGGCAGTTACGTGTTAGACCACACAGCCCAGTCAATGCTTAAAACATCATCAGGAAAAAAAATCACGCCATATCCACGAAGTGAATGATGATGAGTAGGCGAAGCTCGATCGTTTTCATCCATGGCAGAAAGTGAATGTGTGGTCTGGAACGCGCTTATACTTCATGGTCATCAGCGGCATCGTCATCGTTATCACGTGTTGTGGGTACATTCCACTATACTGGAACGCGCTTATACTTCATCGTTATCACGTGTAGTGGGTACATTCCACTATACTGCGTCATGGTCATCTTTATCACGTGGAGTGGGTACATTCCACTACCCGTGGCTACCTACCTACCTATCTACCTACCTACTACAACTACAACTACTACTACTACAACAACAACTACAGAGGAGGGACAGATCCAAACCCTAAGGAGCTTCACCCCTAAAAAAAACCTACGCAGGCTTCCTAGAGGAAACCCATAAATCCGGGTGACGCTGCGTGACAGAAGGGTAGTTTTGCTCCACTCGTAACACCATGTGAATTGCTCAACGAGGAGGCAGTTTTTATGCACACCAATTACAAAGCGCTCAGGCATAGTTATTCATCATCATCATCAATACCATCTGTGAAGAAGAGGGGAAAGGTGAGCCAGCGAGAGCAGACGACGGAGCGGCCGGTCGCTGGAAGGCGAGAAAAACGAAGGAGCTCGTGCTGCAGAGGAGACGAAAAAGAGCTGGCGCAGGCGAGACAGTTTTGGGACACCGGCAGACGGGCTGGAGGGCTGTTGGAGAACCCGCATCTACACGCGAGGTTCGCACACATAGGGCGCCTGTCTTCACGACAGCGAACGCCTCACGGTCATCGCCTAGCAAGACCTGGTACGCGGCCTGCTGCTGTCGGAGGACCCGCACCTACGCGCGAGGTTCCAGGTTTTCTACCGCCTTCGAGACAGCAAGCGTCGCAAGGTCCTGGCCTGGCGTTGACGAGCCCTACATGGCTACCGACGATGGCGGCTACCGGCTACCGAGCGATGGGTCGCTTCCTCGCTCCATAACCCCTGCTGCTGCTGCGTCACTTCCACGCCGGACATCCACCCGATGACGACTGCGTCACCGCCGGAACCCTGCCAGCCCCACAACCTCTAGGACACCAGCACCGCCACGTGGGACGATAGGCTGGCATTGTATGTTTTCGCTTTATGTATTTCGTGTGTGTGTGCTGTCAAATACAAGTGTCGTGTGGTTTGTTAAAATCAGCCACCGTCTCCTCCATCTTCAACGCGTCACACGCTCTGCGGCGTGACGAACCTGACCACTAACATCACATCGTTTTTCTCGCCTTCCAGCGATCGGCCGCTCCGTCGTCTGCTTTCGCTGGCTCACCTTTCCCTGCTTCTTCACACCTTCATTGAAGTGCGCACCTGCGCCTATTACCTTACGGACCCGTAATAGGTGCTTTGCTGATTCACAATACGATGAATTACGGCTTCGAGGGCACTTCGCAACTGCACCTCCAGTAGGCATCCTAGAAGTGTTTACAACGGCCAATGTCGCCCACGCAGATGTTCCTTCCCTCACAGGACAGTTATAAAGTCAACTGACAACCGAACACTCGCAAGCTAATAAAAACACGATCCAGCCGGCTGCGGCCAGATCACATTATCACGTTCTACTTTTGAAGGCAAAGTGCAAGAGCCCTAATTGTTTAGTGTGATTTTTATTAGGGTTACGTAGGAGTATATACTGCACCCCATGTATTTCCCTAGCGGCACTTGATGAAGTCTTGCCAGTTTTCCCTTAATGAAGCTGAGCACATGTAACGTTCAACACAAACCCTTGTAAATTTGCCTGTTGCTCGCCTAGACTCGCGGTGATTTTTTTAAATCAGGTAGCCATATCCTAGATGGACATCTACTTGCATGCCTGACATGGCGAAAATCGCGACAAATATCTGAATTGCACTAATGAAGGGTTACTCTGTGTCTGCTGACTTTGTCCCTCTACCTTCAGGCAGATCATTTAGGGCTGTAGGTAGCACCAGGCACCGCTTTCGCACACTGATTGTGGTGCGCTGCTTTGGAACCGAAAGGCGTGGGTTCAATCTCCACTGCGATAGTCACTTTTTGGTGCAAGCGAAATGGTAGCGGGCCGCGTGCTACGAGACATCAGTGCACGTGCGCTAACGAACCCCTGGTAGCCAAAATAATCGGAGTCCTCTTTTATGGCACTTTTGGTAGTTTCAGTCGCCTTCGACTGAAATTCATAGCCCATCCTATGCAATACCAATAAGAGCGATAAAATAATCTGGTGGCGTGCGTAATCCTCAAACGCACCAATGTTGCTATTTGGGCATGTTGGTCTTTCATTAGTGGGTATAACGTTGCACATAAAGAACACGGGCACAAGAACAGACGACGTAAACACATGGCGCAACTTTCAGCAATTTATTTTGGAGCAGAGTGACCCTTTTTATACTTCTCATGCCCCATGAAATACCATCAAACAAGTGCACAACCACTCAAAAAAGCAATTTCTTTTGCTGACAATGCTACAAACGCCTTACGGACTAACCTATCTTCCAATTGCGAAATATTATGCGCTTCTATAATCAAACGCATCATTTAATTTCTACTCCTCGCGATAACGATGCACTCTTCGAACATAGGCTTACGTCTGCAATCTCTGCAATTAATGGCTAACCAAGCACTGCAATGATTTTAACGTTATTGGCGTACTTGCGCAGCCTGTCGTTAATACAACGTCCTGATTACCCTTCATAATACCGCTTGCCAAATAAAGTAATTCGGTACGCAATACCTCCATTGCTTACAACAAAGTTGGTGCGACGTTTCTTACCGCAAAACTTCTTTTCTCTGCTTTTCTTATTGGTTATTTGGCATAGCTTAGCAAGTTAATCGGACGTGGGGAATAACACTTTAACATCGACCCATTGGGCAACCTTCTTTAGGTAGTGCGAAATTTTGTATAGGTAAGGCATTACCGTAGTTTTTTAATTTTTATTTTTCTTTCTCGGCTGGTTGTGTAAACATTACTGGTAACCTTTATAGTCCTAAGGAGCTTTTCGGCAACAAAAATCAACATTTCTCTCGGGTAACCAACCTCATTGAGACGAGTGCACTGTTGGCTAAAGCTGGTACCCATTTGGTGGGTGCGTGATTTACCTAAGCCGTTCGTGAAACAGATATTTATAGCTGCCCACTTTATTAATTTAGAATCTGCGGAGTTATAAGGGAGAATGAGTTTATTAGCTCGGGCTCATAACTCCAGCACAAATGATTGCCATTGAACAAGAATCTAATGTCTAAGAACCGGATTCATGTTACAAACGAGCGCTTACTGACAACTGATTTATTTTTTGCAAGGACTAAACATATAAGCGCAAATAATCATCACAAAGCATGCGCGGAGCAAGTCGTGAGACATGTGGGCAGAATACAGGAAGTAAAACAAAATTCAAAAAAGGCATTGCGTTATCGGTAAGCGCCATCGTAGTATGACTGACAAACTTTTTCGCACACCTTCTTATACGGAATGCTTCCATGACTTCACATGTAAGTTTATCATGATGAACAAACAAACTGTCTGTGTCAAAGAAAATAGGATTACAATGACATGATTTGCAAAGCTGCCGCGCGCAAGACCGGTCTCGCTTCGGAAGGCTATCGCTCCATATTCGTGAATGGCTTTTTCTACGCAGATAAGAATATCAGTACTACTCTCTACGTCATGGTGATATTCTTGTCTGCGTAGAAAGAGCCATTGACGAATGCGGATCGATAGCCTTCCAAAGCGAGACCGGTATTGCGAGCGGAAGCTTTCTAGAGCTTATTCATTTTTTTCTGAAATCTACATATATTCAATGGAAGGATGGCTACTTTGTTCAAAAAAGGGCATATGCGTTGGATCCTGCATAGCCACAATTCTGGGTGATCTATTTTTATCCCATCTGGGCAATACACCGCCTAATTTCTAACAACAATGGTGTGCAAAGACTTCCGATAGGTTGATGATCATTTCTTTCTTTTAGAATGCAGTTCAACCGACTTTAATCTAGAGGCCCTAAAGGTTCGGTTCATCATGGCAAAGTGCTTGAAACCCCTTCAAATAACTCACGAGATGCCCACAAACTCAAGCATCCGGTTCTTAGACATTATATTCTTGTTTTATGACAATCATTTGTGCTGGAGCTATAAACCCAGAGCTAACAAACTTATTCTCCCTTATACCTCCGCACAATCGAAATTAATCAAGCGCGGTGTTATAAATGCCTGCTTCAGGAACGCCTTAGGTAAATCATAAAGCCAAAAATGGGTACCAGCTTCAGCCAAAAGGACACTCCTCTCATGGAGGGAGGTGACCCGAGACAGTTGTTGACTTCTATTACCAAAAGCTCTTAAGGAATAATAAGTTTACCACTAATGCGACACAACCAGCCCAGAAAGAAAAATAAAAAAAATATGAACTACGGTAATGCCCCATCATTCACAAAATAGCGCACAACTTAAAGGAGGTAGCCCAACGGATTGATGTTAACATATTCTCCGCTCCCGATAAACTCGATACCCTATGACAAATGACTAATATCGAAGGAAGAGAAAAGAAGTTCTGCAGTAAGCAACATCCGCACGAAATATCCCTACTGAAACGTTCCGTATGTTTCCGTATGTTTTTTTTTACGGAAAACATACGGATTCCGTATATGTGCCATATGGAATATACGGATTTCTTACGGATTTATACGGAAGCTTACGGAAATTGTAAGGAAAATATGGAGACTGACATATGGCGCATAAGGAATTCCGTACGGGTATACGGATTTAGTCGTAAGGAACAAACGGAAACTGCATGGCCCGTAGCCAGGAATTTCTTCGAGGGGGGGGCAAGGCGGGGGGTGGGTGGGGGGGGCACTTGATGATGGCCTTGAAAGACACTTATTTTTATTATTTGTCCTCGGTAAAACACCCCACTCCATCCGAATTTCGGAGGGGGGGGCTAGGGCACCCCCCACCTTGAAAAGCCAGGGGGGCCTGGGGTACCCCCCCTGGCTACGGGCCTGCCGTACGGGCACAAGATTAGAACCAGGCCCGTAGCCAGAAATTTTTTTCGGAGGGGGGGGGGGGGGCACCTGTTCAAAACCTTGAAAACCACCTATTTTCATTATTTATTCTCGGTAAAACACCCCCCTGCATCCGAATTTCGGGGGGAGAGGGGGGGCCCGGGCCCCCTAGCCCCCTCCCCCCCCTTCGGCTACGGGCCTGGTTAGAACAAACGCGATCCACATCTGCTCTTTAGAAATTCCCATGTATCAGCAAAAATACATGGATATAGCATTGTGTTCTACACAAGGAAGACACATGGGCGCATAGCAGGGGCGAAGGCAGAAATTTTTTGTCGAGGGGGGGGGGGGGGCACCTCTTTGATCAGAAGGAGGGGGACGGGCAGGCAAATGGTCATTTTGCTCTCTGTTTGCCATGGTGAAAAAAAATCGGGGGGGGGGGGGGGGGGGGCACAGGCCTAGTGTGCCACCCCTCGCTACGCCACTGGCGCACAGGTAGAACGAGCAGAACCTAGGCTTCACACGAAGAGAGGGGGGGGTGGTGACCGCCCCCTGTAGACACCAAAGAGGGGGGTTGTGCAAAGTCTGCCTCATATACTTTGACTTAGTAGGCGAGGGGGCGGTGCGATGAACCTTGGCTCCCCCCACCACCGTCGGCAAAAAAATTCGACCTCACTCAGACTCACTCAAGAAATATGTTTTGCTCTGAGGACTCACTCAGACTCATACTCGCCAAAATTTTCCTGAACTGGAATCACTCGGACTCAGACTCACTGTAATTTTGCTCGACCGGACTCACTCGGACTCAAACTCACGGAGATATTACTCAGCCGAACACACTCAGACTCATGGCTTCACCGAAATCTGAGTGAGTCGACTCATGACCCCTTTAGCGTAAAATTAGCCTTTTCAATTTTGGTGTCAATGCTCTTTTAATGCCAATACCTCACGTAATTGGTGCTCTACAATACGCCTTTATATCTTGTACCTTCAAATACGAGTTATCAGTGGTTTCAATCCAGTAAGGCCAATTCTATGAAATACTCGTGTCGCACGAAATCTCTATCAAGAATTTCCCCTGAAAGAGTTTGCAGGTGAAGGTCATGGCGCCCCCCCTCTCCTAACTCGCACCTCGGTTAAAAAAAATATGAAGTAGCCCATCATTGAAATATCTGTGAAAAGATTTGAGTACAAAATTAAGCGGATATAACGCTGAAAGTAAAGCTAAAGCTGAGTAGATAGGACCACAGGTCGGCAATTAATGGTGGAGCTCACTCAGACTCACTAATGAAATATATTCCGCGCTTAGGGCTCACTCGAACTGAGATTCAACAATATCTACCTCAACCGGACTCACTCGGACACAGACTCACGAAAATTTTCCTCAAGCAGACTCACTCAGACTCAAACTCACCAAAATATTACCTACTCACCCGGACTCACTGAGACTCAGGCTCACGGCCCACTCTGGGTCTGAGTGAGTGTGAGTGAGTCGTCTCATGAGTGAGTTTGCCGACATATCCCCCCCCCCCTGATAGCGAACTACGCTCGTCTGTGAGTGGAACCAATATGTGGGATGCACATGTGCGGAACGCATGCGTATCACACATGTGTACAGCAGTGGTAAAATCTTCTTGAGCGCACAAGCTTATATATGACATATGCAGAATATTTATTCATTTATTTATTTCTCACTACTGCAGTGTTCAAAGATCATGATTATTAGGGTGATGTACAGGTTACAAGATAAACAGACATTCACCCATTCTCAGACTCATGCCTACTCACACCGATGACTATTCACTCATGTTCATACTCACATCTACTCACATTCCTCGTCACTCACTCGTATACACACTATTACACTGGTGAACTCACTCACTTTCATACTCAGACTCACACTCATCGATAGTCACTCACGTTCCTACTGTCCACGTTCATAATATATTTGTCCACGTTCATGGATTGGCTACAGAGGAGCTTTACAAGGTGGGCTGTGGTAACATATTCTAAAGTGAATGAAATTATTTAGGTCCAATTAATCACAGCATGAACTTACTGGTTTAACCCTTGCAGTCGGTCATTCACACTGACAACAAACATTCTCTTTGACATGAAATGACTTCATGAAAACTGTCTTTCTTTTGTCGTAATTGGGTGTTTTTGAACTTCTTGTATGCTCAGTATTAAACCAACAACGACTTGTATCAAGAAAGACCCGGTGGCCTGCAGGCTTTGTTAATTGGAAAGATTCACATTGAACGAGCACTTTCCCTTAAGCAATACGAGGCAGTACTTTCTCTATTAATATACGTCGTGAGAGCATACTCAGTTGCCTTAATATGTACCTTGCACAAATTAAACTTCTGCCTGAAGGACCACATTAAATATATCTCAGATATCACAATTTGGGTTTAACAGGTGTAAGTGGTTCTTAAACTAGTGGTACTACCTGCATGGCCTGTATATATTGCAATTTGAACTTTTTTGAGGCGCTGGTCTTGATAACATACATTTTTTTTACATAATGTGCTGTGCGGATACACCATGTCGTACGTACGAAAACTTTAAGAAACAGATGCATGCAGTTTTTGTTAAAGAGCTTCACTCTCTCCCATTTGGTTGCACATAAGGGTTTAAGAGCACACATGTGTCTACATAATTCAGCCACAAAGGAAGTACTGATGTATTCAAATCGGTAAAGAGAAAGCTCACTGCTCTGATTAAGAGTGACAATGTTGCACTTCTGATCCTACTACTGTAACACCTTCATCATCAGGTTAAACAGCTAAACAAGTGCTTAATTTTTTTATATGTTGTCCTACGTGCTAATAAGTGTGGATGCTGTTCAAATCTCCAGTGATCAATATTACATACGCATTGTCATACAGAAGCTCACTGTTGAAGATCCCAAACCACATTTCGAGCTGCTTGGTTATTTGTTTTCATGCAAGTTATGTAGCAGCCAATTTTAAGATGGATGTATGAAGCAATCTTGCCTCTTTGCTCTACTTCCCTATTGACCATGAATCTGGATGCACATGATTAATACCCACTTAAACTTCAAGGGTACACAAAATGAAACAAAAACAAAGAGGTAAAAGAGAAAAGTAAGGCAGGCAGGTTAGTCAAGTTGAACTGATTTGCTGCCCTACAGTGGGAGTGAAGGTGGTCAAAAAAAAGAAGTACACATGAAAGCACAACTGATATTCATGCACACATAACAGTGTTCATCATTGATGGAACCCATAAGTACTCACTCGCATTCGTACTCATACCTACTCACACTCATCGATACTCACTCACATTCATACTCGTGCCAACTCACCCTTATGTGTACTCACTCACGTTCATACTCACGTTTACTCAAGCCCCTCATCACTAAAACCTTTCAAATGAGTGTGCGTACTCATGAGTGAGTAGTATGCCAAGCTGCAACTGTCGCATCTTCTGTAGGTAAGAGACTGATATACACAGAGATGGTTTCAAATGATTCAGTTCAACAAAAATTATTTTTGTATTGAAAAAATATGTGTCTGTGTTCATGGCCTGGCTACCCAGAAGCTTTACAATGTGGGCCGTTGTAACATCCTAAAGTAAGTGAATGAAATTATTTAGCTGCTGTTAAGCACAGCACATCATTAGTGTAACCCTTGTAGCAGCACATTGGCATTGGCAACAAAGACACATTCTCTGTGCCATAAAATGAACATCATGAAAACTGTTTTCCTTTTGTCATTATTGAACTTCTGGTATTCTCAGTATCAAACCAAGAAAGACTTCAACCAAAAAAGCCCAGTTGCCTGTGGGCTTTGCTAATTGGAAATATTCACATTGAACAAGCACTTTCCCTTAAGTAGTATTAGGAAGTAGTTCTTCAATTATATGTGTGTCATGAGAGCATACTCAGAGTCACCTTATGTCACTGGAATGTACTAAACTTCTGCCTGAAGGATCATATCAAATGTTGCTCAGAAATCAAAATTTGAAGTAGTAAGTGTACGTGGTTTGTTAAGTGGTAGTGCTACCTGTCTGTCCTGTATATGATGCCATTTTAACTTTTCTGAGACTGGTTTTGGTGAAAAACAGTTTCTTCCATGATGTGCCATGCATGTACGCAGTGTCATGCGTATGAAAACTTTAAGAGACAAACGTATTGACTTTTGGTTAAAGAGCTTCATTCTCTCCCATCTAGTTGAACGAAAACTGTCCAAGTGCATACATATGTGTTTACATAGTTCAGCCGTAGAGGCAGGCCCGTAGCTAGGAATTTTTTTTGGGGGGGGGGGCACTTGTTGAAGGCCTTGAAAAACACCTATTGTTTATTTTTCCTCAGTAAAACACCCCCCCTTCATTCAAATTTCAGAAGGGGGGGGAGGCTAGGGCCTTCCCCTGGCTACGGGCCTACGTAGAGGTAGTATTGGTGTACTTACATCTGTTCAAGTGAAAGCTATCACCAATAGTGACCATGTTGCACTTCTGATCCTACTGCTGTAATACCTCTATCATCATGATTATATGGCTGGATGTGTGCCTCACTCATTCATGTAGTTGTATGTGCAAGTAGTAAGTGTGGTTGCTGTTCGAATCACAGGTGATCAATAACATATATGCGTCGTCATACAGAAGCTGCCCGTTGAAGATTCTAAACCACGTGTCGGGCTGCTCGGTTATTAGTTTTCATGCAAGTTATCAAGTAGCCAATTTTTAGATACAGATATATGAAGCAAATTGGCCTTCCTGCTGTATTTCCCGATAGGCAATGAGTCTTCATGCACATGATTAATGCTTCTTAAAACTACACAGCTACATGAAATGAAACAAAAAAAAAGAAGAGAGGAAAAAGATGAAAGAAAGGCACGGAGGTCAACCACATTGAACTGATTTGCTGCCCTACAGCGAAGGGGTGGGGGGGAGTGGTCAGAAAAAAGAATTGAACGTGAGAGCACAACTGATGTGTACGGACACATAACAGTGTTCATCATTGATTCACGGATGGTCACGTACAGAGCTGTGTTTATTTATTTATTTAGTCAGAGTACCTGCAGCGCCCGAAGGCATTATTGCAGGGGGGGGAATACAGAGGGTAACATATGCTTACATAAAAAGGATAACTATGAAAACAAGATTAAGAGAAAAACAGAAAAGATGTAGCTATGAGTGTAACAGTATGTCTCTGAACGATGTTTCAGTGCAACAGTCAACAATCTCCTGTGGAAGCTGATTCCACTGGGAGATTGTGCGTGGAAAAAGCGAGTGTTGGTAGACGTTTGTTCTGGAAAAATATTCTCTTCTTTTTAGTGAGTGGTCAGTTCGGTGCGATAAGAAATGGGGAGGTAAAATGTAAGATTTTTTATCTATTTTAACCATGCCGTGAAAAATTTTGAAAAGCATTTCTAATCTAATGTTTTTACGTGTACTTAGTAATTCCCACCCCAACCAATCCTGTAGTGCAGTAACAGTAAAAGTGAAGTCGTTGTTGCCACTGACAAAACGGGCTGCGCGGTTTTGTACCAGCTCGAGCATATTACATAGGGTTTTACTTTGCGGGTCCCAGGCCGCGCAGGCATACTCTAATATAGGCAATGAGAATTGTTTGAGAATTTCAAAAGCGTTGTTTGAGCCCACAGTGCAGATTACGCTTGAATTGCCGTGCTATACGATAAAACTTAGGGGCCTGTTTTAATGATCCAGAAGTTTGGAGGTGCTACAAATACTTTAGAATTTATATCATGGCTGCATGGACACACATGTGCAACATAAAGTGCAATAAAGTGAGGACGCTTTAGCTTCTCCTTCAAGAGAAGGGCGCGACAGTGTAATCAGGCCCCATGCACATTGCCTTCTCAACTGCTTGCCTAGCTTCGTTACTCGGTCGATGCCTCAACCGCGCTGCAAGCAAAGCAATGTGTGTGCGTGTAGCGTTGGCCATTTCAAACTATCCTAGAATGCCTACTGCAAGTACAGTTACGCAGTGCGCCATAACTCTTTCTTTTGTGAATGGTAATTTTTCAAACAATCAACATTGCACACTTTCTGTCTCTTGACTTTGTGCCCCCAATTTTTGGTTTGGCTTGATCACTTGTGCAGCCCTTATTTTGCAATATCGTCAGCTGGATAATGCCGTAAAAATAACCGGTGTGCAAGCAAACACAGTGCCAGATACATATTCAAACCTAATATTGCATTTTTTTTAGTTTTAGCGCTCAACACATAAAATGAAATAGCAGTACATCAATATAAGTAAAAAAAATGAAACAAAAAAAAATTAGTTGTGACAGAACAGGATTTGAACTTTCGACAACACAGTCGTGTTCTCGCGCTCTAACCTGCTACGCCAGCCTGCTAGGCCATGCGCGCACCTAACGCAACGTTGCTTAATTTAATAGATAAAAGTGCTTGCGCGCTATCGGCGAGTGAGTGCATGCATAAGGGTGTGCGATAATTGCGATCGTACTTAGTATTGCGGGCATATATTTTGTGACCGTATCTACGCCGCACGCTTTTCGCGTATCTTTTCACTATAGATTACCGGTCGCTCGCGGATGTAAACACGGATTTTTATGCTTACAAACAAGCTTGAGCAGTTGAAGCCTGTTCCCCGGCCACCGCACGGAATCGGAGTGATACGCCGTTAACCCCTGCGTGTAGCTGTGTTCCACTAAGTAGCTGTCTCGCTCGATCACAAATTGAGCGCGGGACGCGACGCTACTGCGCACGGCAGTGCCGCGCATAGCGGCGGCATCAGCTGATCACGCCGGCCGGCTTGCTTCGCTTCCGTGCAACGAAATATCATGCCTTGAAAGATCACATACTGCACTACGCAAAAATGTTACTGCTTTGTAGTCATCCTCTGATTCATTGAGAACGTAGATACAACTACTGTAGAGTTTTCCATCGGCGGCAAGCATCGAACGTAAAACCGCACTAACTACGTCCGTCGTAGAAGCAGCAGAAGACTGTCGTCTGCTAGACAAAAAAAAAAAAGGGGAAAAGAAAATTTGCTGAAAAAGTATTTGGTTTTGCATTGTATAAATTGTTCTTCCAGATAATTCACTATTTTTATTTTTAAATTATTTTGCCAAATAGCATGCATTCTTTCTCCATTATTTATTACGGGTACAGGTTTTTTTTTCGTTTTTCCGCAAACAAAAATTCAAGCCAAATCCATCCACAGCCAAATCCAGATGTTGTTTGCCTTTGTTTCCGTGCGTCTCTCGTGTGTCTCGCTACGTCCACAAGAAGATTGAAGGTAAAAGTATTAAATTTACGCAATGAAGCGCCGTTCCTCGTTCGTGCGATGTGCAAAGATTGCGTGCTATTCCCGCGGTTCTTGGAGTGCCGATCAAGTGCGAGTCATTCAAGGAATCAGCGGAATGTGCGGGCGTTCGAAGGACTCCGAGGTGGCGGTTGGCGCCCGTGGCACGCCCGTGGTCACTTACTACATGGCACTGTGAAAGAAACTGAAGGTGAGTGGACACGTTATCATGTAAAGTATGCCACTCCGCGCAAGTCTGTATTACCGCACTCGGACGAGGCGTCGTGAATAGGCAGCGTTGCGCGCCTTTGCGAGTGACGGACATTGTGCTGTTACCGATTCGCTTTGTCTATGCTGATACGAGCGGAGCCATGGCGCATTGGCACGGCCTTACTGGAAAAGAATTCCGTGCTAATTTATCTTGAGTCAACTTTCTGCACTTGTCCTTTGAGCGGATCACAGCATACGAATGTATTGTCCCATAAGTATTATATTGGCACATAAATTAAGCGTCTGAAAAAAAAATTCCTTTTTTCTATATTCCCCAGTCAACCGATTAGTTTTTTCTTCATCGTCTCAAGTTTAATCCATATACTATATTAACCGCCGGTTTATGGCCAATCCCCCGAAGTGGGTAAGTGCCAAGACAAGGATCAAGCAAGCAAGCAAGCAAGCGAGTTCGCAACAACTGCGGGAACATGCATGTGTGTGATGATCGAGTTTTTTCTTATGTGCATTGTAGTAAGCAGAACGCAAACGGCGCTTGCTTCGTTGCTAATAAAACAGTCTGCAGCGCCATTTCTTGCAGGGCAGCATTTTGCTCATGTTCGTGGGCGATATAATATGTAGCTTGGCTCGATTCACCTAGCGAACCGCCTAAGTGGGTATTATAAGCATACATTCACGGTGGAGTGTTATTATGCCCTTGAACAGTGGCTTGAGCTAGTTAAACATAATAATGTGTTTGCCTTGTGTAGGGAGATGTGTTCATGCAATCTGTGTATGTGCCTGCACGTCGCCTTTGCTTGTTAGTAATTTGTACCAGCCAGCATTCACGTTGGACGTCTGGCTGTTATGAAAACTTGCACGCACAATGTGAGATTTTATCTGCCAGAGCTACTTTTTATGCATTAATGTACTGCCAGCATTTAGTAGAATATGTTACGCTGCTGTGTGGCAGTGGTGTGATTATCACGTTGCTGTGTGGTTGCTGATGCAAGCATTTATAGTTACGTTGCATTAAAATTTCTCATCTGACTAGCTCATCAGGTGTGTGAGTGTTTCAGCACAAACAAGACGAGGAGAGAAGGAAGATGTGTAATGACAGCACCAGTGTGCAGCTACGCATCACCCTTCTGTTCGACTCTTGTTTGCACTAGAACACCTTTGTTTGTTTATTGTGACAGCTTTTTCTGTAGTGCTTTTCTTGCCCAATTTATGCTACAGCACAGTTGTCAGCAATTCGAGAGGGAACCCTGAAATTAGCTTTTAAAGATCCTAGAGACTAAATGCATAGTAATTCGCAGCACAAAGTGAGAATGAGAGACATCAGTAAGAGCTATGCGGGACGAGTGCAGACTATCATCTGAAAAATTTATTGCGGAAAGCGTTGCTGAAATAACATTAGCCGCACACCTCATGCAAATGAGGGTCCAGTTAAAAAAACAAGCTTTGTTGATTTCGTAACTTGCATTTTTCTAACTGAACCCTCACTTGCACGAGTTGTGTGGCTAATGTTATTTAGGCAAGGTTTTGCACAATAAATTGTTCAGTTGACAGTCCGTGCGCGTCCCACATTGTTCTTACTGATGTCTTTTGTTCTTACTTTGCAGTTCTCATTACTGTACATCCATATAAACTAGCCCAGCTTGCCACTGTTTTGGACAAAATGCAGTTCGCAGGTGCAGTAGTGTTCATAACACTAAATGCTCAAGCGAAAGGGTATGTTTTGCTATTCAGTAAGTCACATTCATATCGGTACATTACAAGTAATCATTGATTAAACATTAATTCGTGTTCTTTCCCATATTGCTCACAACTGTAAATATCAAAATAGATAGTGCGTATAAAAAACATGGGCTTTAGCAAAGCAAACTCCGTGCTGTTACATTGAACAGCTGACAAAAGGCCACTGCATGCTTACTTGCCACTCATTTGGATGTGTTTGAAATACATTTCCATTCCTCACCGCACTGCCAATAACACTTCACATTGGGGCGACATTAACCGTGGATTGAGTGATTTTTAAGAAAAATGTCAAGGTGCTAATAGGGAGCTTGCATGAATGACGGTGGTGGCCATTTGCTGTTAAACCAGTCGAGCCGGCGATGGGGAAAGTGCACGGTGCAGCATCTCTCGCTTGAATGGTGTTGGCGCAATGGTACACTGTGGTAGAGTTACTGTATGATCCCCTTGTCCCGTAGGGAGCATATACCGTAACTCTGCTGCTGTGCAGTCGTGGGCTGTAGCAGTTCCACCGAAAGTAAGGCAAAAAAGTTGCAATTGAAGAAAGGTCGTTGCTGCATCTACAAGATGCCGAAGGTGTGCCTCAGTGAGCACGACAAGACGAAGGAGATATTGGAGCAGTGCTGGGGGGTGGGTATGGCTTGTGCATAGACAACCGCAACAGGCATCACGTCTGTCCTTGCCACGTCGGTTCTGGTAGGCAAACCGTGCTTTGCTTTCAGAGTTTCTTTGTTTTGGTAGTTCTGTTTACTACACTCACACATGAAACGTATCGGCTTCAGTGACTTCGGAAAGATTTTCTGAGAGCGCGTTTGGTAGCTTCATGGAAACACGTACAGTACATACTGGTGTCACCTCCGGGATGATATAAAGGTTGCAATCTGGAACAGCTGTACTGAGTGAGGAGTACACAGTCAGCAAATATGTACAGTCAACTCCACAAAACATATAAAAAACGTCATATACTTGATGTCTTCGATTTTCCTGATAATTGTGTATATCGTGCCCGTATGGCCAAATAACGTGAAATCACAATTTGTTTTCAAATAAAGAAATTTTGAACGAACAGTAAATCTACAAACATCACCAGGTGACGACTGTGTGTGTTTTTGAAGTGTCTGCGTTCGTAAATTCGTGATCATGGTAACAGCCACACATGCTAAATATTAAAATATCTTTCTTCGACCCGTGTAAAATTCTCGAATTCTGAGCAATTTACCTATTTTTAAAAATTCTCGACAAACACTGGTTTTTGGAAACTCAGTCGATTTCGGCATGCCATTGCTGCTTCTGCGAACGTCTTAGCTTCGGCATACCATTGCTGGTTCTGTGAACGTCTTAGCACCTTGTTCATATTTACAGCATGAATAGGCCTTTATGTGAATAATAAGGTTCAGCATTTGTATTAGTCTAATAATTTTCAGTTTCATCGCTGAAAACATAAAAAAAATCTATCAATGCCACTGTATGTTTAAAAAAACATCTCATCCTTGGTAAAAATTATTCTGATTAGACTGCAGAATGATATTCTCGAAAAACATGTTGCATGATATTTATCAGAACAAAATTACAAATTTTCAAACATTGTGCTTTCAGAGCGTTGTCGCTACTGCGTAAAGGACATATCTTGTAACAAGAAAATACAATAACATGCTTTTTTTCTTCTGTGATGTTTGCAAAATAACAATGGTAAGGCATGTTCTACGAGTGGAAGATGTTCTGTAAATAAGTAACCATTTGAATTAAATGTATTTCAGTAGTTCCCAACTTCACTTCTCTTTTCGATGTCCCTCAGTTCATAGGCAGCCCCTCCAGTCGTACCCTCCTTTTCTTTCATCTGCTTGGTTGGGACGGAATATATATGTGGTATGCCGATGAATGTATACTCTCAATGCAGCTCTTATTATGTCGTGCTATGCCAGAATTGATAGGTTGGTATAAAAGACAAGGCCTTTTCAGGAAAGAACTGAGTTTGAAAATGCGCTGTTTTTCGAAAATTTTTAGAAATAGTTAAGCTGCTCAAAATTCGAGAATATCTTACGAGCTATTTCTCCTTTTACTTCTATTTGTACAAAGAAGAAATATATTTGTAATATTTAGCTTGCATGGCTGTTAGCGTGGTCGCGAATTTACAAAAACACACACTGTAGTCACCTGGCGATGCTTTTGAATTTTTCATTAAAATAATTTTTTTTATTTGAAAATGAATTGTGATTTCGTGCTATTCGATCATATCGGCATGCTAGACAAAATTATCAGCAAAATCTGAGGTATATGAAGTTTTTTATCTTTCGTGCAATGACTGTATGCAGCAAAGCTCTTCTGGAAGGACTGTTAGCAATAAAAAAAAGACATCTGTGCTGACCAGTTTGCGCTTCATGCAGCCAACTGCATCATGTACGTGGACTTGTGGCCACACATAGACGCCTCGGTCATTAGCGAATTGTTGGGTATTGGACGATTTTTGCCATCCACGCCAGCACTGCTCTGATAGCTCCTTCATCTTGTTGCGCCCGTTGAGGCGCACCTTTGACATCTTGAAGATGCTGCAACCATTTTTCTTCGACTGTAACTTCTTTGCCTTACTTTGCGTGCAAATACTACAGACCACAACTGCACAGAGCACCATCGTGTCAGCACCATTCAAGCAAAAGCTCCTGCTGCACGTGCTTCCCCAATCGCCGGCTCATCTGGCCATGACAGCTACATGGCCGTCTACCCTGTCGCTGTCGTTTGTGCAAGCTTCCTATAGAATGGTTCTGTGTTGTGTATGTATATCTGTAACTAAAAAACACGGGGTAAACTATATTCGTCTCACAAATTGGTTGCAGCACTGTGGAGGCTTCAGGGCTGTTCAGCCAATATGAATGGCGGAAATCCCTAGCGTGGATATTCATCCACGCCGCATCAGCTGCTTGGTATTTTCATGGCATATCTACAGATGTGTTGGGTGAGTAAAGCAAGCGGGTTGCAGTGCAGGGAAAAGAAAAGATGGCAGCACCTCTTGAAGCGCGTTCCTTCCACCTCGAATATAGCGAGTTCTCATTGTTCACTGTGTGGCCTGTAATTTTTAAAGTGGCACTTCTGTTTGCTTTATGTTTGCATCCTGATGCTTTGACAGCAATGTATTTTAGCAAGTGTTGCTAAACAAATACCCGATTTCAATAATGACAAAACACCCTTGATGCTTTGTCCTCAGCATAAGCTGGCACATAGCTATAGCTGATTTCACCGTTTACTTGTGGCTGTGATGGTAGTGGGCAAGTAGCAAGCAGAAGTTCAGATCGAAGCAGGTGGTCACGTCTGCATGGGCTGTGCCATGTTACCTGTGGCCACATATAGAATAAAGACATGACATACATTCGAAATGGGATTACCATATCACATATCACTGTGCCATATCATGTGCCAAACAAATGCAAATGTCTCAAGCTTGCCACTGTAAAGAGATCCTAAACCACCATGAGGTCGAAATTTAGTCACGGTGTTGCAGCTGTGGACGAGTCTACAATTAACACATAGCCGTGAGAATTTTTCTATACGCTGCCGTAATAGTAGTGTTACACACGTTTCATGATACAAAACAGGCCGTCGCTGGTTTCGCTCTTTTGTTCGCTATGCTCCATTCGTTGGCTTGTCTCTTCTGGCCGAGTGCTCCTCCTCACCGTGCGAGGAAGAGCGGCCAGCACACAAACAGGTATTGTGAATGACAAGCAGATGTAAACGTTGACTTAAGGTGAGCACTGAGCGGCTGAACACTGCTGAAAGGCTCGGAGAGTAGAAAAGATTCTTTCTAGGAACTTGTGGGGCACCCGTGGCTCATAGTGCTGCCGCACTTGGCATTGTTGGCCATGACACTATTCTGAACTCGATGCACGCATTCACTTGCAATGTTGAAAAATTATTGGAGGTGGTTTAGGGGCCCTTTATTGCAATTACTATAAGAATTAAGTTTTGCTGTGCAAGCAGAATCTGTTCACAATAAATCAGTCATAACGACATGTGAAATTTAGAAAAGTTTCACAGAAAACTCAGAAGGCTGAGCGATTGTCCCTTGCATGAGAGGAGATACCCTGCTTATGAGACATCATCTAGTGGTCACGACATTATAAGCAGTGTAAGATAGTCCGGTAGAGTGTTTTCTTCCATGTTATAATCAGAGGGGTTTTTAAACAAACTGTTGTCACTTTGCCCTGTATTGCTCAAAATTGCTGAAAATAGGTGTAACGTAGGAATCACTTTATACCTCTTGCTTTTAGGCAAATAGTGTACCTGCCTAGTCGATGTAAGTTGATTTGGATAAATTTATAAATGCTCTAAAAACTTTGTTGACTATTCAGCTGGTGTATGTTTAAAATATATCTTGGTAGACGTGAACACACTCGGTGACGTGCTTGATTAATGCATAATGGGACAAAAATAATAGTACTTAATATTACAGGCTGCATAAACTTACGTGTCTCATGTGTCTGATTTCAAAAGCATGGTAAAAGTGTGTGTACAAGTTTTTGGTTTCACTCCAAGTAAACATTCTTGCTGTACTTACTATGTGGGAACAAACAGCTTTTGCTCTTTTAAAGTCGTTGCAATACTCGATGGTCAAAAGAAGTATCAATAGCATATCCTTTCTCAGCCCACTCATCACTCTGCAACACTCAGTTCCCTTCATCTTAACTGTGTGTGACTCGGTCCCTTTTTAATAAGTTGTTTTGCTTGTGTGTTTGTGCACGTGTGTGTAGGTGGAAGGGAGGGCACACCACATGTCACCTCATGCGACTTATATTTTCTGTTGTTTGTTACAAAAGATACCTCATAATCGAAGCGGCTAACAGAATGCAGCAGTGTGACAGTGTCAGAGTTGGCTCTTTCTTGTAGCGCATGCAAGTAAGATATGTTTTGAAGAATAAGTCTTTCTGCCACTTGCCTGAGGAATGGCTACAGAAAGTGGTGCTGGATGCACTTCGTTAGCTTCGAATTTAGCAATCTTATATTCCATTTTCATACAACATTATATGGGCTAGACATCACAGGCTTTAATGGCATGAAGAACATGCAGCGAGCAAGGCTATAAAATGAAAATTGCATAAGGATGAGGCGAAAACATGGCGCTCTTGACGAGGACAGACAGAGGGAGCACAGGGTACAGGCGCTGTTCCCTCTGTCGGTCAAGTGCGCGCTGTTTTCGCCTCATTATGATCAACCAACTAGCTCGAGATGTGTTGTTCTAGTGCGCAAGGATGTTTAACAGAAAGCTAGGATCAGTTTAGGAATATTTGGCTCAAGCTCTGCGTGTGTCGTCCAGCATATGGTGCCCTGTTTCACAGTTCATATAGACCAGATTGTGTTATGCAGGACACCCGTTTAACATATTAACATGGCTCAAAGCATAAATCAATTAAAGTGACCGGCAATAAATTTTTATGGTAGCTGTTTTCTTTAGTGCAATGGAAAGCTTACTGTTCAGAGTGTCTTACCATGATTGAATCAAGGGAACTTTTAGGGCTCGTTTCTTTTTGTTTGACATGACCTTAATGAAAACATGGAATGGTAACACAGAAAGTACCGTGAAACATGTTAAGAATTTTTTGGATCTTCGGCTGCTATGAAGTTGTGTCACACAACACAGGGTGCAAACAGTGGGAGGTGAGCATGACAGCATTACATGTTTGTGCGCTGCAGTTTGCTGCGCATGCATGTTGCATGCATGGGCAGCAGCTCAATATGTCCCACAGTTTGCTACGACAGCAGCGCTGCTCTTTGGTGTCAACTCCTCCTGCTCGTAAGCAGCACAGAATACAGTGGGGATGGGTAATAGTATAGGTATATACTGTAATTCTGAGCAGTAATTATGGTGCACATAAAAGCATCACAATATGTACTGTACACATAAGGACTGCATAGTGCAGCATCGGATCTCTTCTACTAGGCTGCGTGACAGACTGATTTTTAGGACCTTTCAACGCACGGATGCACTGCAGTTCACGGTCTTTTTATTTCCACCTAGATCTCCTCACACATTCTGGCCAGTTGTCGGCCACTTTAATGAGCAAGTCTTTATCAAGATATTGTGAACTGAGCAAGTTGGTTGGTGCTGATGATGAATTTCGTGCACTGCTCTTGAGTAGGACAACAGTCAGTGTCTTGTGTGCTTCAACGGACGTCGTCTTGTGACCTTTTTCCATCCGTTGTCCTACATGTGAGCGCTGCATGAAACTTATCAAAAAATCTTTGCATATTTTTCAGTATATTTGCACCATCAGTGTCAGTGTAAGCCATTCTATTAAAAAAGCTGCCCAGACATCCAGCTAATGTTGTTTCCCTGTGCAACTGGAGTTGTGGTTATTCTGGATGAGCTTTTTTTATATAGATTACATAATAAACTTGCAACTTCAAAGTCAAGTTCAGCTTCAGATGGATTGTAAATAAAGTTTGCCTTAAGTTTAAGAAGGGATGCCTCAATGTGCCACGAGAAAATGTGTGTTTGCTTCCGATGCGGAAATTGGGATACCGTAATTTACAATTCTAATAGACCTCATCTACGACATTGCGCAGGTTGATCTTAAGTGGAAAACCAGAAGCGGCAGTAGGCTCCAGAAAAGACCAAAGACCCCCAAGCTCCCTGTGACACACAGGAAAGCACTGGGGGGGCATTGAAAACCAGCGCCGGGAGTGCATTACCAGTGCACTATGCTGCAGTTTCATCACGGAGGAAGAAGGCGACCACGCCCAGAGGAACTTCACGCTCTCCAGTGTGAGTGCTTAAGTAGTTATGTTTTTGTCCTGCCACAAGTGAAGAAATAATGCGTCAAATTCAGCCGGGGTGGCTAGAAGGAGTAGGGGTGCAAGCGTGGACATTTCTTTAGCCAGGTAGTGTCAACTTTTGCACTGGTCCTGTTAGTGGCCCCAAGTGGTTTTCAGAAGTTGCAAAATCGTTGTGGCTACCGCCGCAGATTACTGTAGCTTCATCACCTCGGTAAATGCACAGATGCATCAGGGAATATTAGCTGTGTTAGGTTTTTCTAGAGCTGAGTGCTGCCAAAATTTTGCATTATGCTTGAGTTTTGTTCCAACGTGAGAGTCTCAAGAAGCTCGCCATAGATTAAATGCTGCAGTTTTACTTACGGGAGGCCGTACATGTGGGCTTGGGCTTGTTATCATAAGCACCTCGGTTGGGTGAGTATTACCATTTTAAACATGTACAGCAAAAAATTAGGGTGGACGGTGGTTCTGCAGTCGTCATGTTTCTCGCACTATTCTGTGACAGTGTTGTGCACTGCAGTGGCAGTCTGGTTCGTGTGCATGGCACAAGATAGTTACACAATTTCACGGCATTTCAAGTGCCGTATTGTGGTATAACAGGCCAGGAAGCGACAGAGCAATGATTTTTGATGGACACAGTTTCTTTATCTGATATACACAACAGATCATTGAAACTTCTGCATGTATTGGTCTTTCTAAGCTCACGTCAGTTTTATGGCAGAGACTGGCCAAAAAATATAGAAGTAAACAATTTTTTTATCCTAGCAATTTCAAATGTCTTGTTTCACAGAATGTCCTTCGCTGCATTTTATGGTCTTGAATCTCAGGCTACAATATTCATTGTTGTAGTTTTTCTTATGCTGGTTAAGGTTAACCAGATATTGCGCATATTATGGTTACATTACGAGTGCAGTACTAATTCTATTAACCAAATGTTTTTGTTCTCTTCTTGTAACGCGCACTCTAAACTTCCTGTCCTGCGATGGCAGCTAGGTTGCGAGATGTCCGTTTCTTTGCTTTACTTTGAGCTTTTTTCCCACAAGTCCAGTTTCCAAATTGCAGTCTCTCATTGTACTGGAGCAGGGCGTTGTTCCATGTAGTTTCTCTTACAGTAACATTAGATGAGATGTACAGTAGAACACCGCTGATATGTATTTGAAGGGACCGTGAGAAATAAACATGAGAGCTAGGAAATGAAAGAGCTAAAAATCTGTAAAAGTGAAAAAATATTGAGTGGCGCAGAATTTTCTTCAATGCATGCGCTTAAAAACAACGTGCAAAATTGTCTTGTGTTCATGCCCAAGCAACACGAAAACTTTTTCGAGCACCTGCAGTGTCATATCCTTGGAATAAATTTAGTAGCATCCCGGCTAATCAAATGTTTCGCGAAAGTGGAAGTACCCCCGAAAGCAATTGAAGAAAATTACCCCTGGTTCATGAACTCCTAAGCTTCTTCACTGGTACATGCATTGGCGCGCACTCAGCCATGATCTCGTTGATGGATAAAACTGTATAGCTAAAAGTGACATCATCCGCAGAAATCTAATCAACGTATGCGATTCTTTTGCCACCAACAGTTGTAGTAGGCATCAAAGAACTAAGCACACGCCACATTGCCTGCTCAAGGAATCCGACAGCAACCACTACCATGAACTGAGAAATAACGATGATGAGACCACGCCAATTCAACAGCGGAAACAAACGTCAGCCATCTTTTCATTACGATCTCAAAGGCTATGCTTTTGATCACAGCAACCAAAAGTTTGTTATGCGTGTCATTTGCACCGCTCATGCGGCTAAACAGTCAAGCCAGGCCAAGTGGCGTGAAAAGTCAACATTACCACTCACTTCTGTGGTCACTCGACCGGCTCGACCACCTTTTAAATTATTGTTAGTGTGGTTATTTTAAACATCGGTATTTAAAATGTGATGAGTACACTGTATGTACTACGGCTTAAGGGCCAGTAAACAACCCCGAGGTCCAAAAATTGTTATCATGAAAAATATGTGCACTTTTGCTATGTGAACATGCTACCGCAAGAATTTTGCGAATACGTGCTCTAATAAGGAAGTTACAGGGGTTAGAACATCAGTTTCAGCTGGTTTCAAATATTCGCGCGGCCTCGCCACCCTTCTCCGCCGTAGGGAGGGGGGAGGCGTAGCCCGTCATCATGACTCCGCCCACTTCGGCAACGTGACACGACGTCAGTGATACGTCATCGGCGCGCAGCCAACGACTGAGCAGGTCCTCCCCCCCCCACATGAGCACGTGTCATATCGGCGCGGAGAAACAGCGCGATGAGAAGAGCACCGTTCCCCTAGTGCTAAAGTAGCGAGACGCCTCTATTTCGGAGGCTTTCGTTCTGGCAATACCGCTTCTCCCGGTAGTCTCGGGCTCTACAAAATGGCAGAGGGCAGCACAGAAAAATGAAAATGTGTACTGCGCAGCCGAAACTGCATCACCGCAGGGCCAAGGCGCCGTTTCGTAGGGCAAAGGAACAATCGACGAGCTCACTGCTGCGTCAAGTCGCCGATCGGTGACTTTGCATCACTGCGTGTACAAGGAGGATTGGTCAGGCGTAGGAAAGAAGCACGGGAATTGTTTTTCGAAATGGGGGGTCTGCGTGGCGCGCAGCGCTGTAATATTCGGAAAACGTGATCGCCGCAGTCTACTGTACGAATTAGCGAGCTTGTTTGGGGGGTGTAAAAAAAAGTAGGAGCCTGTTGACTGGCCCTTTAATACTTATACAGATAGGACATGCACCTAACTCTCTTGTTGGCACTTCATTTCAGTTACTCTGCTCACATACCTTGCTCCCCTATTTCTGTTTGGGTGGGCTATATTAGTCTGGCTGGCACAGATTTCTAAACGCAGCAGACGATCCTGCCTGCTTTCATGCTGATTTTTCGTCTTCATAAGCTGCAGCATTTCACTTTACAAGGTTGTTCAAGATGCCATTACTGCACACAAACTGTAAAGTTTAAAGACAGTAAATGTACATGTACATACTATAAAATGCACATTAAGGGCTTTTACTGGCTATTAAAATTTCGGTGAGTGTACAGGAAGCATTTAATTCGCAATGTTATGTAATGAGATTTCCCTGGATTTATTATACCATTCAAAATAGTAAAAACCACCTAGTTAGTTTCCATGTGATAAGCATGCCATTACGTTTTCTTGCATGCAGCAGAGCTCATTTGTGCACTTCTCTCTTCTAAGACTGCGTGTTATTATCACGTGAACCAAGCTGCTTACATGTGTGTCTGACATCATATTTGTTCATCATTTATGTATTCAGGTGCCTGTGAAGAACACCTCAAGGCGCATGGCAGTGACGTCCCGGTTGCACAGCGGGGCCGGAGCCTCAACCAGCATTTCGTCGATCTTCTCAGGGTGTTGAAGAGATGAACACAACACCACACCTTAACAACGCCGTGATTATTATTTAATCATAAAGATTTTGTTTCTAAATTGCTGTTGTTGCACTATGTTTTGTGCCACCATTCTGTGGATGACGTACAACTCATGAAATGACTGTGCAGGGTCACCTCATTTGAGTACCGTCAACACTGAGGTATGGCTCTCGACACAGCTAGAGCGTACGAACATATAAAACAAATTTTAGTCATTGCAGCAGGGCTAGCTGCTTTTCAAATTACCAATTTTATTAAATTTTTCTGTGCATTACATAAAACACTGCTTTATTTTGTTGCAATGTGACCACAGCTTATGATATCTAGCAGGTTAATTCAGTAGCTTCTTCGCATATTCTTTTCTTTAAAAGCTTATTTGATTCGCGCATCAAGACTGTTTTAGAAAGATACCAATCTTTCATTTCCTTATCCTGCTAGAAAGAGATATTCTGACAATTTCTACGCAGTACTGCTTTTACACAAGACGTGGATGTCCATTCAATCTCCACGTTAAGTTGCTTTCCACCAGATTCGGACGTCGATTTCATTTCCGCATAATTATTACGGCTTTCCATAAGATGCGGATAACCGCATGATTTCCGCATTATGCGGCTTTCCATAAATGCGGATTTCCGCATAATACGGCTTTCCGTAAAATGCGGATTGCCGCATGATTTCCGCATGATACGGCTTTCCATAAATGCGGATTTCCGCAAAATACGGCTTTCCGTAGTCCAATAATTCCGTATCTACGGTTTCCGTACATACGGAACGTTTCAGTAGGGATGTTGGATGCAGTGCAGGCATTGTGTACCGCATTCCTTTAACTTTCAAGCGCTATTATGTTGGGCAATCAGGTGTTTGCATTAACGACAGGCTGTGCGAGCAAGCCAATAAAGTTAAAAATCAGTGAGGTGGATGGCTGGCCTTTCAGTGCAGAGATTGCGGATGTAAACCACAGTTTGGAGAGTGCATCGTTATCGCTAGGAGTCGAAATGAAAAGACGCGTTCGATAACTGAAGCGCATAATATCTCCCAATGGGAAGATAGGTGCGTCAGTGAGGCGTCTACAGCATTTTCAGCAAAATAAAGTGCTTTATTTGAGTGGTTGTGCACGTGTCTTCCGGTGTTCCTTGGGAGATGCAGAATTATGTGCATCAAGTATAAAAAGACGGAATGAAGTGCA
The DNA here is from genome assembly GCA_030522465.1 of Rhipicephalus appendiculatus. Classification (NCBI taxonomy): domain Eukaryota; kingdom Metazoa; phylum Arthropoda; class Arachnida; order Ixodida; family Ixodidae; genus Rhipicephalus; species Rhipicephalus appendiculatus. The sequence goes on from JALIZH010026924.1 coordinate 165,231, forward strand.
AAATTTAAGGGGCTCGTTGTTCATTGTTAGACACACTATTTATGAGAAAGTAACACACAAGGATCCAAAGGAAAGTATAGGAGATGTTATTACTATTAATTGTAATGTAAATGTAAAGACAGAACAGCACACAAAAAGATAACTTGCCGCCGGCAGGTACCGAATCTGCGACCTTCGAATAACGCCTCCGATGCTCTACCAACTGAGCTACGGCGGCGGTCATCCCTCCGTCCACGTTAAAGGGTATGGAGTTGAGGACATCACGGAAACCCGTCTGGCCGGGATGAAACATTTTAGGAGAAGGGATCCGGGCACCGACCAAAGTGATTTAAAAAACGAATGTATTTTGAAGTTTCAGCTCCACCACGAAAACCATGTTCACAATGAAAACATCGGCACAGCTATTCGCCTTTTTAAGTGTGGCGTATGACGTGTCTAGGACACCTGACGTAAATCGGTGGTAGATTACCCTCGTTGCGATTAATGTTTTTCGGGGTAATTTGGATGAACAAGGATTCGAGATAAAGGTGTGAAGCATGCTTTTTCTGCCTGGCAATCACACGGGCGTTCTTGCAGTTGATATCGTATCGCGCAGTCGCGCACTGCTCGACCACGGCATTGGACGCAGCGCGTTTATTGTTGACGTCGTTCTTGTGCTGTTGAAGCCTTGTTTTAAAGTTGCTGCTTTCCCCCACGTATACGTAAGGGCAGTCCGCACAGGGTATGACGTACACAACACCCGGGAATTGTTCTTCTTAAAGAGTGTCCTTTACACGTACGAGTTCATGCAGGAGCTTCCGTGATGAGACGTGTGCAGCCTGCACGTCATAAAACCGTAGAACTCCTGCAAGGGGCTCGCTTACACCCGCAGCGTATGGAATTGCAGCTCGTCTCTGTGTGGGTCCAGGTTAGGCGGGTACTGCACGTGCCAACTGGCACCCTAATGAGTCAATTGGGTATTCAGGGTAAGCACACGCCATCAGCTCTTTCCCAATCAGTGCATTGTCACACGCACGGTCTTCCCCTGTCGTACATACCTTTGTCGCCCGACGAAGAAGAGAGCCGACAACGGACCTATTTTACGAATAGGGAGCACCGATGTGTAGTTTAGGTAGCATGCAGTGTGCGTATGTTTCCTAAACACCTTGCAAGACAAGCCTGGACCATCACATTTCACCGGAGCGTCCATGAACGGTAGCTGGCCCTCAGAGTCCGCTTCTAATTTGAACTGAATTGCTTCACGCATGCTGTTGAGGTGAACCCTGAATAGGTTGAGGTTCTGCCGCTGCAAGGCACTGAAACAGGTGTCTACGTACCTTAGAAAAACCTTCAGTTTCGGCGTAAATGAGAAGAGTGCCCGAGCTTCGGTAGACTGAATTGGTAGGTTAGCATTAGCAACAGTCACCGAAATCGACGCCCCCATTGCCACCCCGTGTACTTGCCGGTAATACTTCTTCTGAAAGGTGAAATAGATGTTGGACAGGCAAAACTTCAGTAGCCTAATTAAGTAATGCACCTCGAGGGAAGATCTCTCAGGCAGTGTCAGGCCCTTGTCCAGGCCGGTGACGCACACATCCACGGCCTTGTCTATGGGTACACTCGTGAAAAGTGACACTATGTCGAAGAAAACCAAGACTTCGTGTGGATCAACTGCTGTGTGTTTCATCTTTTCGATGAATTCATACTTGTTGCGCATATGGGTAACGCCTTTGCCTACCAGTGGCGAGATTACCCTATGAAGAAAGTTTAACAGCCTATTGAGCGGGGAGCAGCTGAAGTTCACCATGGGGCGCAGAGGAACATCTGTCTTTTGTACTTTCGGCAAGCCGTATATAGCTGGAGCTGATCCAACTACGGCGTCTCTCATAATCATATCGTGATTTTGTGACGTAAAACCCCAGATATTATAATTAGTAGTATGCAAGCGATTATGGGTCAGCTGCATACTACTCATAAGATCACGTGCTACGTGACGCCAACAGGCAAAAAAAAGTCTTCCACACTCGCCGTAATGGCTACTGGAGGCGCTGACTGACACTCCCACGTTCAAAAGCACATATGTACCCTATGACCTGGACGGAGGCATGACCGCCGCCGCAGCTCAGTTGGTAGAGTATCGAATGCGTTGTTCGAATGTCGCACGTTCAGTCCATTGCGGCAGCAAGTTATCTTTTCGTCCACTTTTGTTTCTTCACATCTACATTACGAGTGTTACTAATAACATCCCCTATACTTTCCTAGGCATACTTGTATGTTAGTTCCCAAGTATAAAAAGGGTAACTCCGCTCCGCAATAAATTGTGGAAAGTTGCGCCCTGTGTGTTACGTCGACTCTTCTTATGTCCGTGTCCTTTAGGCGCAACGTGATACCCGCTAACCTCAATCGCAGATAACTACTTGAATTTTCCAGGTATCGTATAACTTATATACACTCAGGAGGTGAATACGGTAACATTATTTTTAAAGAACCCAAATAGATTTTTTTTTTCGGAGTTTCGCGAGTCATGCGTAAGCATAGAGTTTTGCATTCGGGTCTATTCTTCCGTAGAACAAAGCTTTTGGGCGGCATCAGCGTAGCGTTTTGGATCTTTCTAGCGATCGTTAACGTCCTGAACGTTCGCACGGCACGCGCATACCGCGACCACCGTATCACTTGTTTGGCACCAAAGGCTCTAGAAGCGGGAAGTTTTGGAACGTGTATGTGATGTTGTGTTTTCAGGATCGTCACGCCACAAAGCGTGGGATGCGTTGAAGATGGAGGAGACGGTGGCTGATTTTAAAAAACACGCGACAATTATATTGGACGGTACAAACACACACGAATTACAGAAAGCGACAACGTACAAGGCTAGTCAATCGTCCCACGTGGTGGGGCTTGATACCGGCAAGTAGCGGGCTGGTAGACTCCCGGCGGCGACGTAGTCGTCGTCAGGTAGATGTCCGGCGTGCAGTGACTTAGAAGCACCAGGAGTCATGGGGCGAATGGGCGGGCCACTGCTCGGTAGACGGTAGCCGCCATCGTCGATAGCAAGGTGGGTCTCCTCAGTGCCAGGCCAGGACCTTGCGACGCTCGCCGTTTCGAAGGCGGCAGGAGTCCTGGCACCTGGAACCACGCGCGCAGGTGGAGGTTTTCCAACAGGAGCAGGCTGCGTTCCAGGTCTTGCGAGGCGATGACCGAGAGGCGCTCGCTGTTCCGAAGACAGGCACCCTTTGTGCGTGAACCTCGCGCGTCGATGCGGGTTCAGTAGCCCTCCGGCCCGTTCTGACCGTGTTCCAGAACTGTCTCGCCTGCGCGAGCCATTTTTCTTGTCCTCTGAAGCACGAGCTGTTTCTTTTTCCTTTCCTTGCAGCGTACGACCGCTCCGTCGTGTGCTCTCGCTGGCTAGCCTTTACCTGCTTCTTCACAATTACCCCCCACTTAAGAAAGTTCTTCCTTCTGAAGAACTTCCCGCTGTTGTATGGAAACTTGGGGCACCATGGCGCACACGCGCTTGTAGCATTCACTGCCCACACCTCCGAGCACCGCACAATCGGCACACGTGAGTAACCACACTGTCACCATAGTTCCAAGTACCGCATACTCAGCTCTTATGAAACAACACAAAATCTGTCGTTGCAGTTCTGAGCACCGCACATCCAGAACTTTCAAAAACACAAAAGTACACAGCATGAGGAAATAGACACAAAGCCACAAAAGTGTCAAGGTGTTTGCGTGGTAAATCACGGTACAGTTAGACAACCGTTTGATGAATACGCGTTACCAAACCCCAAGCCTTCGTAGGCACATTACGCTTAAGCATGGTAACCGGCTTATAGAGCCTGCATTGCCCGCAGCACTCTTCTTCTCCACCATGAAGTTAATCTTCATATGTGCATGAACGAGTGCACTCCTGTTCTCGTCGATAGAAACTTCACGGCCCGTATTTTTTCGCACGTTTCCATCTGCGAAAAGCGAACTCTGCTGGTTCCATGATGCCTGGTCGTAGACCTCCTCATTGCAAGCGCCAGTCCGGAGACAGCGATCCGGATGTGCTCATGTCGTCAAGCAATTCATTTCTTTAGAATGATACGAATGGTAGCTTGTTTGTTCTCTCTGAGATAGGAGATAATAGACGCACATTATCAGTCACGATTCTTTTATTTCTAGTAGCAGATACAATAATATTTCTCAGTGGTTCTCGCCCAACTGAATTCTTGAGAATGGTTCTCTGAAACAGGGCGCACAACTTCGCAAATCATGTGATATCTGATTGAGCACCTCGTCAATAGAATTCTTCGAACAAACGGTCTCTTGTAAGTTTAATCCCTCGATGACCCGAAAGAATCTCTTGGTGAGCCCTTTCCATTACCAATTATCGGAGGACGCCGGTACTACAAGCTGTTCCATTTCTCTCCCCGACCGCAGCATGTGTCCTCTTTAAAGAATACCTTCTTATATAAAGAATTGAATCTCGGCAAGCCTCGTCTTTATCGGTTTGTCCACGGCTTCAAAGCATTTCTGTAGGCTGCTGTCATCTCGCTGACTTTTCTTCAAATCGACTGAACTGCTACATGGAGGGAGATCTTGCTGGTACCGTTAGCAGAGGAGAACTTCTCTGTCCGATTGTCGCAGCCACTTCTGTGTTGTCTTCGGGTTCGCTTGCAGCCGATGTAAGGGTTTCTGCAAGTTGAGACGCAGTGGTAGAGCCTTTGTGAGCGTCCCGCCTAGGCGACTCTTCCACTGGACTAGACGGATATACTCGTCTTTTCTATTCCTTATCCAAATCAGAGACATGACGGACCCCTTTCATGTTCCCCAAGACAACGTCGTGAAGTGGATCGTTCATACAGATCGCGCGAATCTTGCCTGTGAAGAAAGGTGAAACGATTCGTACGTCTCCTTCCGGAAGTTTCAATATTGTTCTATCGAGAAGACAGACTGAGGAAACCATTCCTGTTAACTTACTCTCTGGTACAAGGGACCTCCTGACAATAACAGAGTCGCATCCCGTGTGCCCTAAAACAGTAACAGGCTGGCGTTCGAGGACACCTTCGACCGTAGGCATACATTTATCCTCCCGTTTAGGCATTCGCCCTGTCTTGCGTGCCGAACAATGTGTACGTTGCCGCAAGACCTCTGTCTTCTGATTTGTTGTTTTGGGCATATTCACTTGCTTCTTTAAACACGAAGCTCTCTTAAAACTGCTTGCTTCGTCCGGACAGTCAAATGTGTTATGCCCACTAGGCGTGCACTTTTCGCAGAAGGATGTTTTTGTCTTTGGCCCCTTTATGCATGTCCAGATGTCTGCAGCTTTGTGACCACGTTTTTCAGAAAGAAAGCATTGCGGCTTCTCTTTTTCCTCTTTTCGAGGCGTGGTCTGAGCTTGATCTGCTGGCACTTCGGGTTAGGAGTGAAGCTCCTTAGGCCGGCACTCCGACGTCGCCGTCGCTGTTGAAGCTCCCTGGCACGGTGCCAGCTGTAGCGTCTCCCCCTCACGCGGGAGGATAAATGAACTTTATGAGCGCTGGAACGAGGGTGGCGTCTGCACGATGCGCAAAGCGCGAAAATACGAACGCATGCGAAACGAAGGCAGAATAATTCCCCTCTCCCTCTTCCTTCGTCTCTGCCCTCCCTCTTTCTTGGCACTGCCAGCGCTGGCGCAAAAAACAACAACAGAAAACAAGGCGCGCAGCGGTCGGCGCGTGTTGCGCAAAAAGAAACCAAACCGTGCAGCGCAAAAACAGTTCTCGTTCATAAACGACAGTAAAATTCACCGAAAACCATGTTTGTACATATATAAAAGTAGGGACCCACTTGAGATTAGTCAGGGCTGCTCACAGAGCATGGATAATCGCCCTCAGAAACGTAAACATGATGATGAAGACGATAAGCAGCCTTGCAAGAATGCGGAACGCAATGCCAAATGAACGCCAGCAAGACGAGCCCGGCAACAGGATCCTGCGGTTGAGGCACGCCGAGCGGAGCTACAGCGGCTACGCCAACAGGATCCTTCCGTACGTGCTAGAGCCCTAGAAAAGCCGAATTTAAGCGCCGACGCCGCCAATAGTTTCAAAACGCACATAGTCGTTTGCGTCCCATTTCTAAGGAGCTTCGCTCATCGGTTGTATTCGTACACGAAACAACTGCTAGTTTTTACCTCTGCCTAAATTCACTAAACCCTGGGCCTCCATGTAATGATCGGTAGCTTCTGCCAGCTTTTCAATTCCTTGGCAATTCTTTTCTTTCAGGACAATTGCCAGCTTCTCATGGCATGTCAAGAGGAACTGCTCCGAAACAATAATGTCTCGCAGAGCATCGTATTTCCGTTTATACAGTTTCATCTTGACCATACCGACTGCTGGGGTCAACGTCACGACCACGTGACCACTTCGAAAGGCTCATCAAATCACCAACTTACCACAATCAGTCCTGGCTGTCCTGTACGCCCACGATAGGGCCAGGAGGCTCCACCTCCCTGTTCCGTCGTGGGAGTAGCCAGTTTGACGCATTCGTGCCATGTACAGGATAAATATTGAAGTTTTAAAGCAGAAGAAGATGAAGAAGAAGAAGAAGTAAAAGCACTAGATCAGAACTTGAGCTTCGTATTACCCATTTTTGACAGCAATTCCAGCTGTATATGAGCGATCGCGTGAGTTTAAGGGATGTGACAGGGAAAGCATTATTGAAGGGACGAGACCCGGTGTCCTGGTTCGGATGACTGTTGTATGAATCAGACGCATCACAACAGTGACGTACACGGTGAGCGTTCAAAGTCAACACCATTTCGTTCACGACGATCATCGACCACATGGACAATTTTATGGTCCTGAGGAGCCGGTGATTCGTCATCCTGCGCCATCACAAGAACTCGGTGGACACTGTTCAGCGAGAATCTAATTCCCGTTGACGATACAGGCTAACAGTGGCCTGCTTCACGAAAGCCTGCATCACACCTTTATCTGACCAAGACAGAAAACACAAGCTAGGAACGACGCGAGCAACCAGGTTAATAACTAGGCGTAGTCAACGCAGAATCACTTTGTCCTCTCTCTCTCAACAGAAGCAGAAGGGAGAGTCGAAAGCCAGAGCGTTGGTGTTACAATTACAAAACAAATGAGGAAATAGTGCTGAATGAACACGCCGGCATAGTTAGATGGATTGCATGAGCATAGTCTTCATTATTAGGGCTGGGACCTGTACGCCACCAAGCCAAAAAAAGGTTTTTGTTATTATAGTTTAACTTGGCCTAACGCCCTGCCTTCTTCAATCAAATAAGTATTCATATAAATTTAACCCTATGAATTAACTGTCCAACAGTTCGCGCCAACGCAGAGTAACACAAGTTTCCCCTGAGTTTATTTTTGTCCTCTTTTCGTATTTTTTCGCACCTAATTCCTCTAAGCTCTGGCGGCGCCCTGCGTTACGGGTTCACAAGGACGTTACATCGTCCAATTAGGATGCTGCGCTGCGCAGTCCAGATTTGAATCAACAGCTATGGGCAGTCCAACGGGCCCACGACGTGGCGGAGAGGCAAGGCCTATCTGTCCCGACGTGGGAGCGGCCCGCTACGTGCTAGTTCACGCCCCGACGGACATAAATAAAGTTTTTCCATACCATACCATAATTCCTCTAACCATCTCATTGTTACTTCTATCCAGTAAATGAAAGAAGGGGAATTCGAAAGGCTCGTTTTTCTTCGTTCGACACAAAGTTAGTTAGAACCGGCAGACAATCAAGCTAAGCATAGTCAAGGAAAAATTTTTATAGTAATTGCGTTATAAATTCGAAGAAATGAAATAGACGAATAGACAGGTAGCTTTGACTTTCCTGTTGGTTCCAACTATTCTTACTTCTATCGCGTAGCTGTTTTACGATGCCATAATTGTTCCTAAAACACAAGGCATCATGTCGGCTAGTGCTGAACATAAAACTCGTGGATATTTTCGCGTTGAAATAAAAAGGCTTCGAGGACTCTTGAGCATCGCCTTCAAAAGTGGAACACGATAGCGTAATCGGGCCCCGTGTGCATCTGTTTCTGATTTTCTAGCCCCTCGGAGCATGCCTAAACCATTACGTAAGGAAACTGTGCCCGTAATATTGACCATTTCAGACTGTGCCCGTAACATTGGCCATTTCAAACTATCCTTGAATGCCTACTGCAAGTACAGTTGTTAAGTGCCCACTACGGCATTATTTTTCCTTTTGCAAATCATGGAAGGGTGCACTACGCGTCCGGAAGCCGCCGCCTCCTCACAGTAAGGGAGCACCCACGTGCCATGTAGGGGGCTCGGCGCCCGCGCTCTACAGTGGCAATAAATGTTTCTAATCACCACGATGCGTACGCAGCTGCTCACTTTTTTCATGCTTTTGCAGCTGATCATGACTAAATATGTGTCAGCGCTTTGTAATGAGTGGGCCTTTAAAACACCCACTCGTTGCATGGTTAACATGTCTTGACGCCTGGCGTGACTGTACGCTTTGGCCTCGCGACATTACATGCGTTAAGCAGACTCCTACTCTGGCATGACATTCATATAGTATTTCTTTTCACAGCATATTCAAGCAATGGAGAGGCGATATAGAATGTCTGCTTGCACGCAGACGGCCTGGGTTCGATTCTCACTCGAACCGAACTTTTTTATTTTTTTATTTGCACCTTTCTTGATTTTTCGATCACAGACAAGAGGTGATTTCTCTCTCACAACCAACGACAGCGACGCTGACACTGACGCCGACGCCATACCAGAATTTCTGCGAAACGAGTTTTTTAACTTGATCGCGTTAACATACTCCATGGTTTCTTTAGCTGCCCCAGAGCATGTACATTTTTCTGCTTCTTTAGTGAAACGCTTCATTACTACGCGTTCCAAGGCAACCCCACCTTGCTTCAAACTGTGGCTCTCTTCCCCTTGTATTATCATAAAATGCATCTGTTCTCTATCGTCTTTGCCTTTTTTGTAGTTACTCGGAGTCGGTTGCTTTTCCATCACTACTATCCAATAAATCATCTCCACCTCTCTGACTTCTCGCTGAATTTTTTTTTGTTACTGTATTGTTTAAACTGACAGCCTTAACTTTTTGGTGAGTCTCCTGGTTTTTTTTTTCTCTGTTGTCAGTACACGCTCGCCCTATGGAAATACCGGAGTATTTCGTCTGCCTATCTACTGTCAGTCACAATCCTTACTTTATCTTCAAACCTAAGTTTCCTCTAGTCTCTGTTACCTACAATATTTTCCATCTCATACCGCCCTTTACAGCCTCATTCGTCGTTTTCCCATGGGCGCGCAATTTGAGGCGGGCCCCGTCCTTTGATTCACGTCTAACCCTGAGTGCACCGCTGACTTCTTGCACATCACTGAGTCCCAAATGTATGTCCTCGAAAACTTACTCTTTTCAACTAACCTCAAAGCACCTCGTAGATATTTTATTTCTATAACACCGTGGTCTTCATTATTGCAGTATTCTTCATTCGCTTCGCTACCGTGGCTTTTTGCTGTACCTTCACATATCTATCATCCTGATTTATCCATAATCTGAGGTCATTGTATCCTCCTAGCCTTCATATTTTGTGGCCCTATATTCACACCATCTCATCATTGGCATCATTCAACACCACTGATCCACAATCTTTTACACTAAATCTTAGTCCTAGAGCTTCACATTCCCGTGTGCATCTATGAGATATCAGACAGACGTTGTATAATATCTCAGTTGTCAGCAAACAAGACATTACCGTCACCATCATGCAAACCCTGAAGCTTCTACTATCCGCCTCGTGCACCGGTATGGTGGCGCCACCTCTCGGCAAAAGCGGTAGCACCCTCATCCAAACTGTCATAGGATCCCATGCATTTTGAATGATGCTTGCGCATCTGTTGTGCAAAAACAAACGAGCGCCATCTCTCGGAAATATTTCACACCGACGACCTGACACCTCCTCGCTTCCACCGCCTTCATTTACTCCCAGTTAACTCCTCTCTCCCCTTTTTAGATGCGGAGCATTTCTTGCTCGGGTCTATGTCCCGCGGCGCGGCGTCCGCACTACGCATGCGCAACTCTCCTCCTTCCCTCTCTCCAACAGATGCGCGTTACTCTCTCCACTTTTCTCCCACCACCTGCTCGCGCTTCTCCTGCGTTCTCGCTTCTGCTCTTGCGGCGCACGCACTACTCTCCTCCTCTAAGCGGGTAGAGCGCTGCGCGCGTTCAGTGCAGCGCTTGCTTCGGTTGACTCCACTTGACTCCGTTGATGCTTCCGATGAAGTGTGATGGAAGCAACAGTCTCGTCAGTGAGTGGGCTGACGCAAGCACGCGTCAGCATCAGCCCAAACACAAGCAACGTTACGTCCACTCAACACAAAGCTTGCGTCCGTCCCTCCTTCCCGCGTCCCACACCACCACAGCGCATGCGCGTCTCCCTCTCTCTCCTCTCCTACGCTCACTCCCTTTCTCTCCTCTAGGAATCATCTACTCTACGGAGCGGCCCCCGCGTCCCATACCCCGACAGCGGATGCGCGTCCCCTCCCCCCTATCTCTCCTCTCCTATGCTCACCCCCTTTCTCTACTCTAGGAATCGTCTACTCTGCGGAGCGGCACCCGCGTCCCACAGCGCATGCGCGTCCTCTCCCCCTCTCTCCTACGCTCACCCGCTTTCTCTAGTCTAGGAATCCTCTACTCTACGGAGCGGCTCCCGCCTCCCCACAGCGCATGCGCGTCCCCTCTCTCTATTCTCTCCTACGGTTCCCCCCCGTTCTCTCCTCTAGGAATCCTCTACGGAGCGGCGCGCGACAGGTGGCGCGACAGCTGCATACTCCGCTGGGGGCACCACGGTAGTTCTGCGGTATAAAAATGACGGAGCGCGCCTCATTCTCTCTCCTGTGCAGCGCCGCTATGAGCGCCCCGGCAGCTGCCGCGATACGAGAGCGGCGACGTTTCTTCCGCTCAAGCTAACCATCTCCCCGCTGATTCGCATCCACACATGGTTCCCTTTAGCGAGAGATGGGGAAGTTTTTTTTTATTTCTTTCGGTTGCCGTGGGAGCGTGTGCTGGGCGGTCTCGAGCGCACTGAACATGACCGGGTGGGCTCGTCGCTTCCGTCATGTCTTTCTTGGACGTTGCAATAGTGATGCAGAACTATCGGTAAATGGACTATCGATAGTATCGATATTATCTTTTAAACTATCGATAGTGCAAAGAAACTATCGATAGTACTACTATCCATAAACAATGTGTTAGCAGTAAGTGCGTAACTCACTGGTGAAATGTCTAGTACTCGAAGGATCGATTACACTGGATCAGAAAAACTGTTTATTTTTCGGCGTACGTCTAGTGATCATCTATCTTGATGATGTCGATCGCGATGTGGCTGCTTTGCCGTGTGCGAGTGCTCACACGCCCCACCGTAACTTCAATCTGTCCTCAGATCTCGTAGTCCTTGAGATGGCGCGGAAGTCGGCAGGCTCTAAGTGGCAGTTGGCGCGTTCCGTGAGGTACTTCAGCTTCGTCATTCAGGACTCCGTGGCTGTTACCGTCGTTCAAATTGTCGCATCTCTTGTTTACGCCTCGTGTTTTCTGTTGGGGCTCGATTTCCTGGTTTTCCGGTCCATCCTCTGAAGGTTGTCGTAGTTGCTGACCGATGAACGACTCTCCTAGCTCTGAAAAGCTGGGGTTTCGCACCGAGTGTCTGCGTAGCTGTTCAACGTTAACCACTCTGTTCTTCTTTCTGCGATGGCGGTTTTCGTTGCGTGCAATCTTCAATGTGCTGCCGCCTAAGAGTTCTACTACGGACGGTCCTTCGTTGAGGGAATCGAGCGTAGATGACCGAGATCCTGGTGTACTGCTCATTGTCATGATGTGGTCAAGATCATTTTCCATCAGTTGCGTTAGATAGGGAGGATTCACAGTTTTGGCGTTCAGTTTCCCTAGTCGTGAACCATTTTCATCGGTGTAGCGGGATGGTTCGGCTGGAGAATTACAGGAGTAGGAGGACAGTATTCACTCTGACTCGGTACGATAACTCCTCTCTCCAAATAATCAGTGGCTTTTTTCCTCGCGAATTCTCGGTTCGCAAATGTATATCTGTAAGTACGTGAAGCCACAAGAATTGAGTCCCTTACATCGACTGAATGTTCATCGAGCGGGCAAGTTCCCAGCTGATTCGCATGCGTAGCGAAGGCATCATGATTAGTTGCTAATATTGCATGGAGTTTCTCGCGCTCTTCCGATGGTGCGTCCAGTGTCACCTTTTCGTGAGCTGCCGATATTTCCTGCTCGAGCTCCCGGTCTGGTCCTGGAGTCGTCGGCTTTGACGAGACGAACATTGTGATGTTCTCGTTCGCTTGATTTGGGGTTTGCGTTGTGAAGGTAGAAATCAGTGCCTCTCTTCGTGGTGGTTGCTGTGGGCTTACTGCATCGTCAACTCGTTGGGTTGCGACCTGAGTAGGTAGGGTGATGAGCGTAACAGCTGCAGACGCTTCTTCATACCCTGAACCTCGGCACCGATCGCGACCAAGATCAACGGCCAGAAGGAGGGGGAAGACCTGCAGGAGGCGAACGCATGCACCAAGGGCCCGCAGAGCCATCCACGTCCACCGTTCCGGACCTGGATCCCGTTCACGTAGGCGATGGAGACAACGCAACGTACCCCATTTCTTCGAGCGGTGCCAAGGTGGCGTGTGATAAGAAGGATGCAAAGCCCTTTCTGCGTTGTGCTGTGGGCGCTGTTTACGAAATCCCCCTGAGCTGTGGCAAGGTCTATATAGGCCAGACAGGGCGCTGTACAACTGACCATTTAAGGGAGCATTTTTTGTCAATTAGGAATGAAACAGGGTCTCATTTACCCTTTCACTGTGCTTCGTGTGGCTGCACACCGCAGTTCGATCGCACGAGACTACTTGGAAGGAGCCAGAATGCGCTGGCGCGGGAGGTACTGGAAGCCTTTCGCATAAGGAAGAAAGGTGATTCTTGCGTCAGCGTGCCATCAGTTTTGCTGCACACTAGTGAATTCCAACTGTTGGATCTAGATGTACTTTAGATGGTTCTGTGACGAAGTGTCTGTCAATTTCTTCTTTTTTTGTATTTTAAATGCGAAGCATTTCTTACCGAACTTCGGCGACTTTGAGCGTATCTATCTATCTATCTATCTATCTATCTATCTATCTATCTATCTATCTATCTATCTATCTATCTATCTATCTATCTATCTAGCCGCCTACGACTTTGTGCTCTCCTGTCCGTATCGTTAATGGGACTTATACCAAAATTGGTATGACATAACGTGACTGTATGACAAACATGAATGGCTGGTCATATCATGAAAATCATGAATAACTTGTCATGAAAAGTATGATTTACACGCCATGGCCATAGTGCTCCTGAGGCCGTTTTCTTAACTTGATCTATCTAAAAATTGGTACGATGAGACATTTCTCGATAATCAACATAAATGACTTGTGGTAATATGAAAATCATGACCTGCATGTCATGTACAACATTATTTACATGCCACGCTCATGGCGAGCTGACGGCCGCTTCGCTAGCTTGATATACACCAAATTTGGTATTGCGTGACGTGAGCGTATGATGAGCATAAATGACAAGTGGTACTATGGAAATCATGACATGTCATGTGCAACATGACTTGCATGCTACGCTCATGACACTCTCGGGGCCGTTTCACTAGCTTGATATACACCAAATTTGGTATTGAACGACGTGACTATATGACGAGCATAAATGACAAGTGGTAATATGGAAATCATGACATGTCAAGTGCAACATGACTTGCATGCCACGCTCATGACACTCTCGGGGCCGTTTCACTAGCTTGATATACACCAAATTTGGTAATGAGTGACGTGACTGTATGACGAGCACAAATGACAGGTGGTAATATGGAAATCATTAAATGTCATGTGCAACATGACTTGCATGCCACGCTGATGTCATTCTCGTGGCCGTTTCGCTAGCTTGATATACGTCAAATCTTTAAGGCATACGCCTTAATTGTCTCATGCTCACGTGCGTCCGTCCCTCCCTCCAGCCGTGCCCTGGCACGGTGCCAGTTGGGCGCCGGGGCGCGCAAACGGACGCCGGTCGCGTCGGACTCTACAGTGCTCGCGCTTTGCTTACGTAGCGTGCTGTGCCCAGCGTCTCTAAATCATGCAAGGAGGGAGACGCGCGCATGACGTTCCATTCTGACCGACCCCGTCTCAGTGGGCACAGGCGTTGGAGGAACGCGCCTTGGAATTGACAGTGTCCGTCAATTTAAACGCTGGAACGCGGATGGCGTTCTGCACAATGCGCAAAGCGCGAGAATACGAACGCATGCGAAACGGAGGCAGATTGGTGTCGCGTCTCGCTGCGATTCAAGTTAAAAAATTAAGCGAACATAAGTGGCAGGTGGTAACACGAAAATCTTGGCATGCATGTCATCTACAAAGCCACGCTCATGGTGCGCTTGCGTCCAGTACGCTAGCTTGGTATACACCAAAATTTGTATTGCGCGACGTGACTGCACGACGAACACAAATGACAGGCCCTAAATGCAACTAATGACATGCATATCACGTACAGCATGATTTGCTCCTTGCTGGCTGCTTCGCATTACATCGATTCCCACAGTGCGTGGGATCTGCCGTTTTTTTTCCTCGAGCTTTGCGCGGGTTTCGGTTTCCGTTGTTTGTTTTTTTTTCGACGCATTTACATTCGGATATATTTGTTTGTTGCTGGTTCTCAGATATCATAATTGTGGTCTTCTTTTCGAACCTCGTCTGTTCGTTCCTGCGCGTGCAGTGAGTGAAATGCTCTGCGCATGTCCTCAAAGAGCCTTTATAATGTGAATGCTTCATGAAAATAAACTTAGTTGTGAATTGGCGTTCTTTCTGTCTCTTCCTGTGTCTTCTAAGTTGTAATCTTGCGCCACGTCTTTCAATTATCTGATGTGGTCACCATGACAATTGGCAGCAGTGGTTGCGGTCGTGAACAAGTCGCTAATCTACTGCTACTTTCGTCACAGGACAGCATATGCGGAACTAGCTACGAGCCGAAGCAAGGAAAGGATATCGCCTCTGCACGTGCATGACCAGCGGACCGTTTCGTCACGACAGTGATTGGTGTGCTGCGTCTGCCCACTACCGGCCAAGTTCCCGCATATAAGCAAGCATCGCTGGCGCCGAGTCACAATTGGCAGCAGTGGTTGCGGTCGTGAACAAGTCGCTAATCTACTGCTACTTTCGTCACAGGACAACATATGCGGAACTAGCTACGAGCCGAAGCAAGGAAAAGATATCGCCTCTGCCCGTGCATGACCAGCGGACCGTTTCGTCACGACAGTGATTGGTGTGCTGCGTCTGCCCTCTACCGGCCAAGTTCCCGCATATAAGCAAGCATCGCTGGCGCCGAGTCACAATTGGCAGCAATGGTTGCGGTCGTGAAGAAGTCGCTAATCTACTGCTACTTTCGTCACAGGACAACATATGCGGAACTAGCTACGAGCCGAAGCAAGGAAAGGATATCGCCTCTGCCCGTGCATGACCAGCGGACCGTTTCGTCACGACAGTGATTGGTGTGCTGCGTCTGCCCTCTACCGGCCAAGTTCCCGCATATAAGCAAGCATCACTGGCGCCGAGTCACAATTGGCAGCAGTGGTTGCGGTCGTGAACAAGTCGCTAATCTACTGCTACTTTCGTCACAGGACAACATATGCGGAACTAGCTACGAGCCGAAGCAAGGAAAGGATATCGCCTCTGCACGTGCATGACCAGCGGACCGTTTCGTCACGACGGTGATTGGTGTGCTGCGTCTGCCCTCTACAGACCAAGTTCCCGCATGTAAGCAAGCATCGCTGGCGCCGAGTCACAATTGGCAGCAGTGGTTGCGGTCGTGAACAAGTCGCTAATCTACTGCTACTTTCGTCACAGGACAACATATGCGGAACTAGCTACGAGATGAAGCAACGAAAGGATATCGCCTCTGCCCGTGCATGACTAGCGGACCGTTTCGTCACGACAGTGATTGGTGTGCTGCGTCTGCCTCTACCGGCCAAGTTCCCGCATATAAGCAAGCATCGCTGGCGCCGAGAAACAATTGGCAGCAGTGGTTGCGGTCGTGAACAAGTCGTTAATCTACTGCTACTTTCGTCACAGGACAACATATGCGGAACTAGCTACGAGCCGAAGCAAGGAAAGGATATCGCCTCTGCCCGTGCATGTCCAGCGGACCGTTTCGTCACGACAGTGATTGGTGTGCTGCGTCTGCCCTCTACCGGCCAAGTTCCCGCATATAAGCAAGCATCGCTGGCGCCGAGTCACAATTGGCAGCAGTGGTTGCGGTCGTGAACAACTCGCTAATCTACTGCTACTTTCGTCACAAGTTGGTCTCAGTTTCTTCACCCAACCATTTTTTTTTCTTTTTCATTGTATGCCGTTGCCACTGCTGCCCAATCCTGTGCTGTTGTACATAATGCCGACGAACGCTGAGTTGGCAAAAGAAATGGATACTTTACGCGCTGAAATCGCTGGGATGCGTGACAGCCTTCATATGTTCAATGAACTTGTCGAGAATGTTAAGAAGCAGAATGCTGACCTTGTTACTGAAAACAAGGTTTTGAAGGATGAAAATAAACAATTGACACGAAGGGTTTCTGAACTGGAACAATACTCCCGCCTAAATAACGTAGAAATAAAAGGTGTCCCTGCAACAAAAGGCGAAAGCTGTCTTGCGGTTGTTCAGTCCATGGGCGAAGCTGTAGGGTGCGAAATTGCACCTGAGGATGTCGACACTGTGAATCGTGTGCCAGCCAAAAAAACGCCCCCCACCTCCCCGAAGGGAATCGTGAGGAAATGCGAATGCATTTCGCGCGCGCTTCACTCCATTTATATATGGTGGTTGTGGTTCGAAGAAGGAAAAGGCGCCTAATTTCTGCAGCCCGGTCGGGAGCATGGCGAAGCGCCTGTTTTTTTTTTTTTTTTTTGCTTTTGTTCTGTTTTTTTCTTCTTTTTTTATTTCTTTTTTTTGTTCTTTTTCTCTTTTTTCTTTTTTTTATTTTTTTTTTCATATATAGCTCCGCCGAGCTCCCACGATGCGAGCGCCCTCACGCACTTGAAATGCATTCGCATTTAAAACTGGGTATGCGTAAAGCACGCAGCGATGTAGCGGTGTTTCCTACTGGAGCATGCCAATCGCTGCTAATGTGCTATGAGAGACAGAAGACTCCGACTGGACACAGAGACTCGCAGTCAGCTTTTAGTTAACGCGCACGCTGCGCATTTTTATTGTTCAACAACGCACAGGAGAAATCTCCCACCGGCACCACCTTGGAGGTCAAGATCCATTGCCATATATACGGGGTGGCCAGTGAACGGTTGTGCAGCGCGAGCAGTCGGTTTTTTCAACCAAGAAACTCGCTAGCAGACGCTGCCCGTGTCGGCGTCGCGAGGCGAGAGACGGGGTGGGGGGCGTAGGAGAGGAAAGAGAGGGGGGGGGCGCGCATGCGCAGTGGGGAGTGTGGACGCTGCGGGCAGAGATGCCTAGAGAGGGGGGAGCGTAGGAGAGGGGAGAGAAGAGAGGTGGGACGCGCATGCGCAATGGGAGTGTGGACGCCGCGGGCAGTGATGCCTAGAGGAGAGAGGGGGGAGCGTAGCAGGGGAGAGAGGAGGGGAGGCGCATGCGCAGTGAGGGTGTGGTTGCCGCGGGGAGGGATGCCTAAAGGAGAGAGAGGGAGAGAGGGGGGTTTTTTATTTTTATTTTTTTTAAAGGGTTTGCGCATGCGCAGTAAGGGTGGTCACGCCGCCCACCACCACCACCGGATTAAGCTTCACCATAAGATGCTTCACATCTAACACCGGCCGGCGCTTACCTCCTCAACCTATCCTCCTCCTCCTCCTCCGCGGACAACGATGGACAACGCTGGACAACGCCGGACAACGCCGGCCAACGCCGGATGCCTGACATAGCCCGACTATGAAATGCAATCGCATTTAAAAAGGCACAAACATTATCGCACGCTTCTGCTCCCGAGAAAAAAAGACTGAGTTCTTGAAAAAGGTACGAAAGGCTCGCTTAACAACTGTGGCCCTTGGGTTTTCCCAAAGCAATCAGAAGCCCTTATATGCGAATGATCATCTCACACAAGAAAGAAAACGGCTGTTTGCACAGGCACTTGAACTGAAAAAGGCAGAAGGCTGGAAACATCTCTCGACTGACCACTGCGTGATTAAGGCCAGAAAGACAGATGAGAGCCGCGTCTACCGTATCTCTAGTGCCGGCGACCTTGCTGTTTTTTCCTAGTGTACTAGTGTTGCTACTTGCCGTTGCGCACTTTAAATCTGCACAAGAATGTTTTCTTGTCAACCTCTGAAAAAAATATTTCAGTGATCAAAACCCAAAACTATCACTGATACATTTCAATATTCGCAGCCTACGTAAAAACTACAACAGTCTCACTGCGTTTCTTTCTTTAATTAATCGCAATTTCTCATTCATTTGTTTATCTGAGACGTGGTTGTCGCCAGATGATAGGAACTTGTACACGCCATCAGGGTACAATGCAGAATACTGCTATCGTGCTACACCACGGGGCGGTGGATCCGCCATTTTTACTAAATCATCGTTGTCATACAAACGCCGCAATGACCTTGCGTTTTTTAATATGTACTGTGAATCTGTATGGCTAGAATTTGATAAGTGTGTTTTTTTCAGTTGATGGCCGGAACGCAGTATTAGGGTGCATTTATCGTTCACCAACATCTTCATACTCTGAGTTCTGTGCTCAGTTCGATAAGTTGCTGCATATTATAACAAATGAAAACAAAAATATAAACATCTGCGGAGACATCAACATAAACATTATCGACCCTAGCGATCAGTCATGCTGTGATTATCTCGGATGTTTACATGGCTACGGCCTTGAATCTTTAATAAGCACTCCTACCAGATGTGACATGGCAGGATCTAATACGTTAATTGACCACATATTAACCAATTTCGCTACAGATAATGTAGAAGGAGTCATTGAGCACAGTATAACAGATCATTATCCTATATTTCTTACTTTAGGCAAGGACGATTGTAAGGGTAAGGAACAGAAAGAGAGGATACGGTTTGATTCTAAAAAATTTGTATCCATGGTACAATCAAGAGATTGGACCGTCGTGATAAATGAATCCGGTGCTGAAAAAGGTCTATCAGCTATTTTTGACTACATTTACTCGGTGCATCAACGAATGCACGACTACACATACCATTACTCATCATTTCAGTACTCCTAGAAAACCTTGGGTTACAAAAGCGCTACTTCGATGCCTGTTGAAGAAAAACCAGCTTCACAAAAGAGTGAATTGTGAGCCATTCAACTTTGAACTTAGAGCTCGGTTCAAGAAGTATTCCAACACTCTAGCAGCCGCACTTAAGTGTGCAAAACGAGATTACTTTCAGAAAAAAATTCTGGATAATGGTAATAATACGAGGCGCAACTGGCAGGTCATAAACGTGAGGAGGAAGGGAAACAAGCGGAAGGACAGGGAGGTTAGCCAGTTCTTGGACCGATTCTTAAATAAAAAAGGTCGTGAGCAGCTAACGAAAATAAAACTGAAGCACAAACATACAGCCATCCAACTGATATCGCCAATGCGTTCAGTGAGTACTTTAGCAGTACCTGTGATTCTCTCACAAATCCCCCATTACCAACCTTGCCCCGTCAGCCTCATTCTTTCTACTTGCGGCCTACGAGTGCAGATAAAGTTCTTCATATTATATCTTCGCTCAGGTCTACGGCACCTGGTCTTGACTCTGTTCACCCATCTCACATCAAGTTAGTTTCTAGTGAGCTATCTCTTATCATTGCAGATATTGTTAACAAGATGTGTAAAGAAGGTGTATTTCCCGATTCCCTAAAAGTTGGTAGAATAACACCTGTTCACAAAAAAAGGTGATCGTGAACTCCTCAGTAACTACAGGCCCATTTATATTCTGCCATTTTTATCAAGATAATTGAGCGTCTTATGCATACACGATTAGTGTCCTATCTAACGAAGTTTAGCCTACTATCATCTAAACAGTATGGCTTTCGGCCTGGCTATTCGACTGAGCTTGCGCTTCTAACCCTCACCGATAAAATAAAAAAAAGGCAATTGACCAAGGCTTTTTGGTTGGTGGCATATTTATAGATTTAACAAAAGCGTTTGACACGATTAATCACAACATTCTTATATATAAACTTGAATCGTATGGCATAACAGGCCTACCACTTCAATTTATTTGAAGCTATTTATCTAATCGTACTCAAGTTGTTCAGATTGACGGTAAAGTTTCAGCTGCTAAGAAAGTAAATCAAGGTGTTCCTCAGGGCTCGATCCTTGGCCCGCTGCTCTTTTTGCTATTTATTAATGATCTGCCTAATATTTTGACTGCTACGGACTGCATCTTATATGCAGATGACACGACCATTTTTACTTGCGCTAATGATATCGATGACCTACAACGAAAAATTAACGTTGATCTACATAACATAAGTTCATGGTGTCGAAAGAACATGTTAAGAATTAATCCATTGAAAACCGTTTTTATGGTCTTTCATTCCCAACCGACAGTACTTTCAAAATCTATATCTGTGCGTCTGGACGATAACTTAATACCAATGTCTGATAGCACAAAGTTTCTTGGTGTAGTTCTCGAGAGGCATATGATGTTCAATCTTCATGCGCAATCACTCATTCGCAAGATAACCTTTGGAATACGCGCCATAATCAAAACTCGTTCATATTTTCAGCCACACATTATCCATTCGCTTTATCAAGCGCATATTGATAGCCATCTATCTTATTGCATACCAGCTTGGGGCAACACATATTTCACCCACCTCAACCAACTTCAACGCATGCAAAATCAAGCACTTCGTCTCATGACATTCAGCCATTTTTTAACCAATGCAACTACACTTTATCACAGTTTAAATATCCATTCTCTTCATCACCTCTTTCAGTTGAAGTTATCAATTGTGATGTATATGCTTTTTCGTGGTATTGTATATATTGATGGCATTGTTGTGGAAAGCTTTGTAAACAACAACGTTACTAGGTTTTCTCAGCTTGATAATCGTCTTCTGCCTAAGGTTCGCACGAACTACGGCAGGTTCACCACCACGTTTACGGGAATCAAGCTATGGAATTCCCTTCCTTACATCATGAAATCATCAACCACGGTACATGCATTCAAAAACCAAGTAAAGAAATACTTTTTGCAACAACTGTTTTCATCCTAGCAACTGATTTTGGTTTAGTACATGTTATATTGCTCTTTTGTTTTGTATTGTAATTTGCGATTGTTTTTTCAATGTTACCTTTTTTGTTTTTGTCTGTTACACATATACGCATTTTTGCTTTCGGATTTTTTTCGAGCTGTTCATTTTTTCTTTCTACCTAAGATAATGTAACCACTGATTGATGTATATCTTCCTTCCCGTTCACATCATGTATGGCAGCCCCCCCCCCCCCCCGACAGTTTTTAACTTTGGGGCTCCTTGTGTATTAGCAATTTTGTACGCGCTTTTCTGTAAACTAATATTGTTGATGTTGAATAAACTTGAACTTGAACTTCACGATTGCGGCTAGACCTATCAGCAAGTTCCAGTTGCCCGGACGATCAGCTTGTTGGTTTAATAACAGTAGCCGGCAGCCATGAAGGGCCCGGTCTGAAGTTCTTTACAAGAATGTGTGAACCTGGTCGTGGGAATTGAGCTCGACGCGCTCCCTTAATCTGATGTAGCTTCTGCTTCAACTGCTTCAACGCTACATCACTCCGAGCATCGGGACACAATGCCTTAAGTGGTGTTCGAAGAGTCCTGCCCATAAGTAGCTCTGCCGGGGTCCCTACAGTGAGGTAGTGCAGTGTAGTCCTGTACTGGAATAGCATTCGTTAATCTGGGTCTGGAAATCGCCAGCTGTCGACGTTTTTACCTTGTTTTTTATCAGCTGAACAACTAGTTCAGCTGCACCATTTGATGCGGGATGGTAGGATGACACTCTGATGCCTCTAATTTGGTTTCTCTCCAAAAACTGTTGAAATTTAGCACTAGTGAACGCCGTGCCATTATCCGACGCTATGATGTCAGGAATGCCATGAGCAGCGAAAAATTTTTGGAGACTGCTTATCGTGGCGTCAGAAGATGGTGATGTCAGAGGAATTACCCGAACCCACTTCGAGCATGCATCTACAATTACTACAAAGTAATGTCTTTTGAATGGGCCTCCAATATCAACATGTAGGCGCGACCATGGCCTTTCTGGAAATGGCCAGGGTGTCGACTGCACTGGCCGCAGCACATGCTGGTACTCCCGGCATATCGCACAGGATTTCACTTTGTGTGTGACATCCTCGTCTATATCAGGCCAATCACACATGGCTTTCATTTTCTCGATACCCAGGTGACCCTCATGAAGTAGCTGTTGTACCTGTAGTCTAAGTGACATGGGAATTATCACCCTCATTCCCCAAAGAAGAGAGCCGTCCTGCAGACTGAGCTCATTTTCTCCAGTCTTGTATGGGTTCCATTGCCGACCTTGGAGAAAGCCGCCACCATAAAGCAAGGTGCCATGGATCCTTGGCAAAAACTGCGGATGACAAAACTGGTGGATATTTTCCTTCTAGCATAAACACATCTCCCGGGGCCTCCACAGAGAAACTCTTAGTTTCTAATGGCAACCGGCTCAGTCCATCTCCATGGCTACTGCTCCGTCCTGGGCGATAGACCAGGGTGTATTCGTAAGCCGACAGCAGAAAACCCCATCGTATGACTAGCGGGGAGCGGCGGCCGGGGATGGCTTTGTCATGGCCAAACGGTCCGAGCAAAGGCTTGTGGCCTGTGAAAGCTTCAAAATGTCTCCCCCACAGATACTGCCGGAATCTTGTGACCCCAAAAATAAGCAACGAATGCCTCATGGTCCAGTTGAAAATAGTTTAAGATGCTAAGCATCTTATGCTCGGGGCTGTGTCTGTCCCTCCCGCGTCCCGCGTCCGGTCACTTTCAGGAAGTAGGGAAGCACCCACTATGCGAACCAGAACACTGTAGTACAATAAGGCCGTCAACTACCACTACAGTCACCAGAGTCATAGACGAGAGCACGCGGTGGCTGCTTAGCAATGGCTAGGCATGTGGTGGGTGCAAGCAAAGAATAACACGCACTACCGGTGGTGTCTGTCGCCCAGGTTGACTCCATTCCTTGATCTTGCTTGCATGTGCTTGCGGAGGCTTTGTCCTTCACTCCTTCCCGCGCCCAGCATCCCACACCCCCCTCTCTCTGCACTCCTACGCTGCCCGCTTTCTCTCCTCTAGGAATTCTCTACTCTATGGAGCGGCGCCCGCGTCCCGTAGACTCCATTCCTTGATCGTGCTTGCATGTGCTTGCGGGGGCTTTGTCCGTCCCTCCTTCCTGCGTCCCGCGTCCCACACCCCCACAGCTCATGCGCGTCCCCCTCTCTCTCTCTCTTCTCCTAGGCTCCCCCCTTTTCTCTCCTCTAAAAATCCTCTACTGTACGCAGCGGTGCCCGCGTTCCCACACCCTACAGCGCTAGCACGTCCCCTCCCCCTCTCTCTCTCCTCTAGGAATCCTCTACTCTATGAAGCGGTGCGTACGACAGGTGCTCTCTCCTCTCCTATGCGCCCCTCTTTCTTTCCTCTAGAAATCCTCTACGCCCCCCATAGC
The DNA here is from genome assembly GCA_030522465.1 of Rhipicephalus appendiculatus. Lineage (NCBI taxonomy): Eukaryota > Metazoa > Arthropoda > Arachnida > Ixodida > Ixodidae > Rhipicephalus > Rhipicephalus appendiculatus. Next base: position 188,906 of record JALIZH010026924.1, read on the forward strand.
GCATGCGCGTCCCCCTCCCCCCTCTCTCGCCTGTCCTGCGCCCCCCCCCCATTCTGTCCTCTAGGAATCCTCTGCTCTACGGAGCGGCGCGCACGACACGTGGTGCGACAGCTGCACACTCCACTGGGGGCGGTACGGTAGTTCCGCGGTATGAAAATGAAGGAGCGCGCTCCTCATTCTCTCTCCTGTGCAGCGCCGTGATGAGCGCCCGGGCCGCTGCCGCGAAAGCGGGAGCGGCGACGTTTCTCCCGCTCAAGACAGCCATCTCCCCGCTGCTTCGGATCCACACATGGTTCCCTTTATCGGGAGATGGGGAAATTTCTCCTCTAGGAATCCTCTACTCCACGGGAGCGGCGCCCGCGTCCCACACCCCACAGCGCATGCGCGTTCCCTCCCACTCGCTCCTCTCCTATGCTCCCCCCTTTCTCTCCTCTAGGAATCATCTACCTTACGGAGCGGCGCAAACGGCAGGTGGTGTGACAGCTGCATACTCCGCTGGGGGGCGCCGCGGTATCAAAATGATACAGCGCACGCGCCTCATTCTCTCTCCTGTGCAGCGCCGCGATGAGCGCTCGGGCCGCTGCCGCCAAGCGGGAGCGGCCACGTTTCTCCCGATCAAGCTAACCCCCCCGCTGCTTCTCATCCACACATGGTTTCCTTTAGCGGGAGATGGGGGAATTTTTTTTTCGGCTGGCTGTAGGCTCCTGGATGCAAATGCAATAGGACGCTATATTCCATGAGAATCACGCTGGGACAGTACAGCTCCAAGCTGAAAAGTAGAGGCGTCACAAGCAAGTACGAGTTGCTGCTTAGGATCATAATGCCCTAGGACTGGTGCTGAAGTGAGAAGTCGCTTGGCTTCAGCAAATGCATCCTCATGTTCTTTTTGCCAACACCAGGGCACTCCAGCTCATAGCAATTTATGCAAAGGATGAAGAACAGCAGAAAGGTTGGACATAAACCTCCTGTAGTAGTGAAGCACCCCTTGGAAGCTTTGAAACTCCATAACAATGCTCAGCAGAGGAGCGTTGATGACTGCTCCGACCTTGTGAGGTGTCGGATGTAATCCATCAGCATCAACGATGTGAGCAAGGTACTCCACCCTGTCCATAATAAATTTACATTTTATGTACTTCAGCTTCAGCCCTCTTTCTTTCATTTGCTGGAAAACCTTGCCAAGTTTGCTGATGTGGTCCCTGTCATCCGTACCAGTCACTAGAATGTCATCGAAGCATACCGCTACGTGACGTAAACCCTGCAGGAGAGTTTCAATCTCTCGCTGGAAAATCGAAGGTGTGGCTGAAATCCCAAAAGGTAGCCTCTTGTATTGGAACAAACCCTTCGGCGTGTTGATTGTAGTGAACGTCCTTGAGGAGGGCTCCAAAACTAACTGCTGATAAGCATCCTTGAGATGAAGTTTAGTGAACTTGCCTCCTCCTGAAAGCTTGGCCCACAGCTCTTCAGCTTTGGGGATGGGGTACTTGTCGACTACGGCAACTGGATTGACCGTAACATTATAATATACACAAATGCGCAGGCTACCATCCTTTTTTAACACCGGGACAATTGGTGCTGCCCATTCGGATGAAGCGACTGGCTCCAGGATGTGTTCTCGCTGGAGCCTCAAAAGTTCTTCACACGCACTGTCCACAAGTGCAAAAGTAACTGTACGGGCCTTGAAGAAACGTGGCTTTGCTGCCTCTTGAACTGCCAGTTTAACAGATACACCAAAAAATGTGCCTGGGCCATCGGAAAACAACGTGCGGTGCTGGTCAATTATCTGCTGGACGTGGCTCAATGAACAGACATTAGCTACGTTGTAAACGGGTATGTTCAGTGCCTCAATTCCATCCCTTCCTAGGAGTGGTGGAGCATCACCTTCAGCAATAAGCAAGGGAAGTACCAGAATGTGGTCGTTGTACTTCGCGGATACAGTCACCTTACCGGTCACGGGCTTCACGTCACCACAGCAACTTCTGAGCTGGACGCTGCATTGTTCACGAGGTAGTGACGGAAACTGACGGCGCCAAGTTGCTTCTCCAATCATGGACACACTCGCGCCAGTGTCGAGTTCCATTCGAAATGGGAGCCCCTGTACTTCAGGCTGCACCGTGAAAGGCTCCGGTGCAGGCGCACTGGACCTTGGGAACAATTTCCTCATGTTGTATGCAGTTCCCTCGTCAGATGACGAATGTGAACTGCGCTGTACTGACTGAGTAGCGCTGTGATGCGGGTCGTCAACAGCATGGACTGGAACCTGCTTGTTAGCGTTGCAAAAGTATTGAAAGTTGGGCTAGTTTTTCGCGCTGCACCCAATATGTTGTTAGCGTTCTTCTTTTTCAGCTCGTGCATGGAAGTGCGGCGGTTGCTGCCAGCGTCTCTCGACTGGTACACCTTTGATAGGTGACCCAACTTCTTGCAGTAACTACAAGTTTTGTGAACGTGCGGACACTCCGTCGCGTAGTGGGCGTCGCCGCATAGGCAGCAACTGAGGTGGTTTCTGTCGGACGTCATGAGCTCATTTGCATTCTCGGGCCAGGCTCCTTCCGTCGCGCCGAGTTCAGACGCATCGCATTTTGGCGGACTCCATGGCGAGAGCCGTCGATACTGCAGTCTCAAGTGTAATGTTTGGCTCTTCTAGAAGGCGAGTTTACATTTGCGGGTCCCTTATGCCGCATACGATGCGGTCACGCAATACGTCCTTCATAAACGTGCCGAACTCGCAATGCTCCGAAAGCTTCTTGAGGGCGGCAACGAAGTCGGTAACCGATTCGCCCTCTTCGCGAACGCGACTATTGAACTTGAAACGGCTCACCACTACCGACGGCTTCGGCGAAAAAATGGTTGCTCAGCGTTTTCAAACAGTCGTCGAGAGTAGTTTCAGTCGGCTTGTTGGGTGCAAGAAGGCTACGCAGAATTGAGTAGGTGCGCGACCCACAGCTACTGAGGAACACTGCGTGTTGCTTGCCGTCCGGAATGCCGTTCGCCGCGAATAATTGCTGCATTCGTTGAAGGTATTCAAGCCAGGGACCACTGTCTGGGTCGAACGGTTCCAGTGAGTCGTACTTCGGCATGTTGCAGTTGGTAAAGCTTATTATCGATGTCGCCCATGTTATAAGTTATCGGCGCATAGCCGGTGAGAAACGAAACACACAGGTGTGCTTGCTGGCGGTGAACTGTCTGAGGGCCCTTGTGTGTACTTGCATCAAATGTGCGATGATTGGTTCAGACGGCCGATGTCAGTTGGCTCAAGGTCAGTAAATTTAACTCCTGGAAAAATGGTACTTCTGAGAGTCAGCTGGGAGGGTCATTTAAAAATTGACCGTGGCGAACATTCGAAATGGAGGAAATTCTATTACAATAGTTTCGTATTTGCTTAAGTTATAAAGACACTGTTACAATTCGAAATATTTCAATGCCCAAAGATTTCAAATCACGTTGGAAGCGGGTTTCAAGATTTCAGAAGTGACAATAAAAACGTCTTATTACCCAAGGTAGCGAGTAATATACGCGAAATGAAAAAAAATAGCTCGTTCCTTCTTCCCAAACGGCCCGCAAAACCAGAACAACTGCAACAACGCGGAAAATGCATTTTGCGGTTTTAGTCACACAAGCGAACCGAAACAAACGTGCAAAAAGAAGATGCTTCAAGGTTTTTTCAAGCTCTCCAATTGGCTGCGTCTGTCACAACGCTGTAGCGGGCTTCCGGATTGGTGCGATTGGCTCCGGAACGAAGTAAACGCGATCTCCTTGTTGCCGTAGACAGGAACCTTCTATGGTCAAAAAGCAATTCGAATCGCTAGATTTAAAAGCGCGATGCATTCGTCCCGAGCATCTCAAAGGCACGACCGAGCCTTCAATAGCTCTTTCCTCTTCCTGTCAAACACCAGATGGCCGAAATTTCCTCAGCCCTCTTCTACGGCGTCCCTCTTAATCATACCGTGGTTTTGGGACTTTGCGCCCTAGATGTCAGTATTAGCGAAGGTATTCAGCACTGCCTATATCCTGAGCCATATAGTCCCATTGTGCACCCATAACCCTCGCGATTGAAAATGATATACCAATCGCGCAAGCAAGTCACCTTCACAGACAACGCTGTAGAAAAAAGAACCAGCCGAACGCGAGGCGCGCGCTCCTTATCAACCAGCCGAACGCAATGCCGCTCGCGAGAGCGCTCTAGGGCGCTCTGAAACGACCATGGGAAGATGGCATATGTACGGAGGAGAGAACGACACACAGCCTAAGAAGCTTCACCCCTAAAAAAATTAGGCGCATCTTCCCAAAGGGAACCCTGATGGGATGCGAAGCAGCAGCGTTGCGCACGGGTGGCGTCACGGGATGAACGGCGCTAACGCGGCAGGTGTTACGGGCGAACGGACGAGGCGGCAGCTGCGGGCGCTGCGGCGAGCGCGCGACAGGCGAGGGAGAGAGTGACGCCAGCGCACACTGCGAGGGGAGCGTGACGTCAACGCGCAGCTGCGGCGTGACCTACTTGGCACCGCTCCAACACCTGCGGCGAGGGGAGCGCGTCGCGGCGCGTTCGTACAGACTTACGGAGGGACAGCGTTACACAGGCTAGTCGAATACCTGCTTCGCATCTAAAATTGGAGGTCGCTTGAGCTTAACCTTCTAGTATAGCCCCGCCAGAGTGGTCCAGTGGCTGTGGTGCATGACCGCCGACCCGTAGGTCGCATTCGAGCAATTTCCGGAGCCGTCGAGCGAATTTTCGGGCACTCAACTACGGCGTCTCTCATAATCATGGCTTTGGGAGGTAAAATCCCAGATAATATTATTAGAACATTCAAGAGTAGAACGCACTAGCGTAATTATTCCCGTTCGCATCGCCTTCTCAATCGCTATCCTCGCTACGCTTGTCGGTGGTCGCCTCAAACGTCCTGCAAGGAATAGAACGTCTCTGGGCGTAGCATTGGCGCATCAAACTATCCTAAAATGTCTAGTCCAACCCATTAGTATTCTTTGCGAATAGGCGAAGGAACCACTACGCGTCCGTAGGGCGACGCGCGCCCCTGCGCTTGGTAATGAGCAAGCCTGTAAAGCACCCACTCCTTGCGCATTTTACATGTTTTTACAGTCTGTGTGAGGCAACCCTTCTGGTACACACATATCACATGCGTTAAGGAGACTCCTCGCACTACATTACATTCTTATTTGTTTTTATATTTAAACAGCGAAGCTCTTCACGCTAGCCGCAATTTGTGTATGTGGCCTATCAGAAAATTATCGTCATAAACAGGCATGCGCCACAGAAATTGGGTAAATCCCACTACTCACCACTCGTGCTCTAAAAATAAAGCAGTCGGCAGTAGCCCAACAAATGGCGGCGAAACAACGGCGGCAAGCCGAAGACCCAGATCACGTACAACAAGAGACTACTAGGGAACGGGAAAGGCAAAGGCGGCGGCGAGAAGACCCCGAAGTGATGGCAGGCCTGCGCCAACGACGACGTGCCCGTAGATCTACGAGGGGTGCGAACACTTGGTTTCAGCGCGGGTTTCTGTATCTAAAGTTTGGACATCAGTATTGTGTATGTGACTGTATGTGGCCTAATTGAACCTCTGCTCGCTGAGAATCAATGTGGAAACAAGCTAGCATTACCTAGCTAAAACCTTGTAACGATCTAGAAGAAACCTAGAAACAACCTGCGTCATCTAGCAAAGTCCTAGAAATAACCTAGAAGCAACCAGATTAGTGTTCAGAATCGTCCAGTCTCGCTGTCTGAAGCCTTACGCGGTTCATCCACTTTTTCTTTTTAATAGTTTCAAGCCACAGTGTGGCTTCTTAGATCACATGCTTTCCACGCAGAACGCCTGGGTGCGATTCCTACTCGAATCGATTATGTTTGTTTATTAATTAATTATTTATTTATTTTAATAGGATGCGTTTAGCGGTGAGCCCGTGACACGTTTATTAGCGAACTGGCAGAGGTGAAGCGACCAGATGTCAAGCGGAGCAAGCTCGAGCATCAGCAACAGTCCTCGTTCTCTTCTTTCGCCGGCGCTCTTGCCTGTGCCATATATCCATGCTACAAATCACTCCCCCCGCAGAAAAGGAGCCATCCTGGCGACCTATGGAACGGGTACGACGGGTGGGTCGTAGTGCGGCTTCAATGGATCCACATGAACAGTCTCGCGGCCTCGACGGCGTCGGTCCGTCGATGGTTGAACGGGTTCAACAATGTAGTTGACCGGGGAGGCTTGACGTAGGATTCGGTAGGGGCCTTCGTATTTCGGCAGTAGCTTTGTGGAAAGGCCAGGAGCAGATGAGCGAACGCGAAGCCATACCAATGTTCCAGGCGAATACGAGTGGTGAGGCAGGTTTTCATCGTGACGGTCCTTCTGGCGCGCTTGATCTTGCGCGGTGAAGGAACGTGCGAGTTGCCTGCATTCCTCGGCATAAGTCGCGACTTCAGATAGAGTTGTGGATTCTGAAGCGTCCGGGTGATACAAAAGGATGGTGTCCATGAATGAGGAAGGTTCGCGCCCGTAGAGCAGGAAGAACGGAGAGAATCCTGTCGTAGACTGAGTGGCGCTATTGTAAGCGCAAGTAACAAAGGGTAGTATGGGGTCCCAGTTGGTGTGATCAGCGGACACGTAAATGGACAGCATGTCACCCAGAGTGCGGTTAAAGCGCTCTGTCATCCCGTTGGTTTGCGGATGGTACGCGCTGGTTGTCCGATGCACAACACTGCATTCACGAAGAAGGGCTTGTACGGCTTCGGAAAGGAACGTACGTCCGCGGTCGCTGAGTAGCTCACGAGGCGCGCCGTGGCGAAGAACAAGTTTGTGAAGGATAAATAAGCCAACTTCACGTGATGTGGCCTCTGGCAGCGCGGCAGTTTCAGCATAGCGTGTCAGGTGATCAATGGCGACAATCACCCAGCGGTTTCCGTCAGGCGTGTAGGGAAGGGGACCGTACAAGTCTATTCCGATGCGGTCGAAAGGCCGGGAGGGGCAAGGCGACGGCTGTAGTGGTCCATCGACCATGTGCGGCGGGCTCTTCCGGCGTTGACATTTGGGACACGAGCGTACGTACTGTCGGACAAAGCGGTACATTCCACGCCAGTAATACCGCAGCCGGAGGCGTGCATACCTTTTTATTACACCGGCGTGGCCGCATTGGGGATCCGCGTGAAAGGAGGCGCAGATATCGGCACGTAGGTGGCGAGGAATCACCAGCAACCATTTGCGGCCGTCACAAAGGTACTTGCGACGGTACAGGAGTCCATCGCGGATGGTGAAATGTCGAGCTGTGCGTCGCAGTGAACGAGGGGTGGTACGTGGGGACGGCTGAGACAGGAACTCCATTATAGAGAGTATCCAAGCGTCTTGGCGCTGCTCAGAAGGCATGTCGGTGTATGCAAGCGCCGCAGCATCGTAGCTGGAAACAGACGCAGTTCCATAATCATGGGGAAGTGGAAAGCGGGAAAGAGCGTCGGCATCTGAATGTCTGCGGCCTGATCTGTAGACCACACGGATATCATAGTCTTGGAGACGCAAGGCCCAACGAGCTAGACGACCAGATGGGTCTTTGAGTGATGATAACCAGCAAGGTGCGTGGTGATCAGTCACGACATCGAATGGGCGGCCATATACGTAAGGTCTAAACTTTGCGAGATCCCAAACGATGGCTAGACATTCTTTTTCTGTGACTGCATAATTCTCTTCAGCTCTGGTAAGAGTGCGACTGGCATAAGAAACGACGTACTCGTCGAAGCCAGACTTGCGTTGAGCAAGAATATCGCCAAGGCCGACTCCACTAGCGTCCGTGTGGATTTCGGTAGGGGCATCTGGGTCGAAGTGACGGAGAATCGGTGGAGATGTCAGCAGATGACGCAGTTTCGCGAATGCGTCGTCGCAAGCGGAAGACCACGCCGAAATGCCTTGGCTGTCAGCAAGTAGGCGTGTTAGAGGGGTCATTACGGATGCGAAATTATGGACGAATCAACGAAAATATGAACATAGGCCTATAAAGCTCCGTAGTTCTTTTAGTGTCGATGGTTTGGGAAACTCAGCGACGGCGCGGAGTATCGCAGGGTCGGGTAGGACACCGTCCTTGCTGACAACATGCCCTAAGATGGTGAGCTTCCGGGCAGTAAAATGACACTTCTTCAAGTTCAGTTGCAGCCCAGCATGTGTGAGACATTCAACGACACTTGCGAGGCGCAGAAGATGGGTATCGAAATCTTTTGAAAAAACGACGACGTCGTCCAGATAGCAAAGACACGTCTGCCACTTGAGGCCTCGAAGTTTGTTGTCCATCAGACGCTCGAAGGTGGCAGGGGCGTTGCAAAGGCCGAACGGCATCACGTTGAACTCGTACAAGCCGTCCGGGGTTACAAACGCAGTCTTGGAGCGGTCAGCTTCATCCATGGGTACCTGCCAGTACCCCGATCGAAGATCCAGCGAGGAAAAGAACTCTGCCCCTTGCAAACAGTCGAGAGCGTCGTCGATTCTGGGAAGCGGATAAACATCCTTGCGCGTGATCTTGTTAAGGCGCCTGTAGTAAACACAGAATCGGATGCTACCGTCCTTCTTTTTGACGAGTACCACCGGAGAGGCCCACGGACTGTTGGACGGCTGTATGACGCCACGATTAAGCATATCGGTCACCTGGTCATCAATAACTCGGCGTTCAGCGTGAGAGACCCGGTATGGACGCTGACGCAATGGTGCATGGGTGCCGGTGTCAATACGATGAACGATTGCAGATGTTCGGCCCAAATTGGTTTGCCTGTAGTCAAAAGACGTCCGGAAGTGGTCGAGAAGGGTCAAGAGTTGGGTCCGTTGAGCAACAGGAAGGTCCGAATCAATTGATGGAAGGAAGGCGTCTTGGGAAGATGTGGTGGACGTAGGAACGGGAGTAATGCTGGCGATCTGAAGGCTTGTGGCGCGATCGGGCAGTTGACTGGCACAAACACAATCGATGTCCTCAAGTCGGCCTAGACATTCGCCGCGGAAAAATGTGGCGGGTACTGGAAGCAGATTCGTGGCATAAATGGCCGCGCAAGAGTTTTCGATCGTGAGAAGAGCAAAAGGCAGCAGGAAGTTCTTTCGAGAAGCAAGATCTTCTGACGGCGTGAACAAGGCGTTTGAAAAAGGGGCATGGTCGCAGGAGGTTGGCACAAGAACAGAAGACATAGGTGGGATGTCAGTGTCCGTGGCGACGACGACACGAGAAAAAGAAGACTTGTGAGAATCGTCGTCGGAGATCGCTGATAATTCTAGTTCTGCACGGGCACAATCAACAACGGCATGGTGTGTGGAAAGGAAGGCCCAGCCCAATATGACGTCGTGCGAGCACTGTGCAAAGACGACGAATTCGACCACGTACAGAACGTCCTGTATGAGTAGCCGAGCCGTGCAAGTCATAGAAGGGCTTACGTGATGCGCGGATGCCGTACGCAGGTAGACGCCAGAAAGCGGAATCGTAACTTTTTTAAACTTGCGGCACATTGCTTCACTCAATACAGACACAGCAGCTCCAGTATCGACTAATGCTTGAACGGCAACACCTTCAATAAACACAGTTATTTCATTAGTAATCTGTAGAGAACGAGGCCTTGTAGAGTTCGACAGCGGCGCAGTTCTTGCCTCCGGAACTGCGATGGTCAGTTTTCCGTTTGGGCAGGTGGTGCACGAGGAAGCATCGGCGAAAGCGAACGTCGGCGCGGGGAGTGTGATGGACGTGGGTCGAAGGCGCGGCGGCTCGAGGAAGGGCTGTCCGAAGTAGCATGAGGAGGCATCGGCTGTGGTGATTCTGTGCGGGCGTAGCTATGGCTTTCATCAGCGGTAGCTGGACGAGGGACGCGCCGGCGACAGAACCTCTCGACATGGCCGGGTAGACAGCAGTAGTAACAGATGGGTCTGTTATCCGATGTGCGCCAAGGGTTAGTGGGAAGCGTTGAAGGGTGGCGATAGAGGGGAACGGGCGGGGCTGCCGGCGCGTGCGTTGCGTAGAAGGCGTGTGTTTGCTGAGCAGAGTCGGCGACGTGTGGCAGCGCATGTGCCTGCCTTCGCGCGACGTCAGCGTAGGTCAGCGGAGCGGACACAGGCGGTGGCTGGTACGTGGACGGAAGTGCCTCGGAGACTTGCTCTTCGATGGTTTGTCGCAGCGACGAGGTGAGCCCATGAGTACTGCTCGGGAGGAAAGGCGCAAGAGACAACTGGCGGGCCACTTCCTCTCGGATGAATTGCTGGATTTGCTGCGTCAACACCACCGGTTCCGGAGAAATGGCGCTAACAGTCAATGCTGACGTGCTGGCCGTGTCGGAAGCAGGGCGTCGAGTTTGAAATGCGCTGCTTTCGCAACTCGTCGTAGCTTTGGCAGTGCTGAATGACGTCTGCGACTGTTTGCGGGTTTTTCGCCACCAGCATGTGGAACGCATCGTCCTCGATGACCTTCATTATATGTTTCACCTTGTCGGTTTCGGACATGTCAGGCTTGAAGCGACGGCAGAGGCCTACGACATCCTCGATATATGAGGTGAAAGATTCGCCAGACAGCTGGGCGCGATCACGCAAGCGCTGTTCTTCGCGGAGCTTGCGCACTGTCGGTCGGCCAAATACGTCCGCGAAGGTAGTTTTGAAAGTGGCCCAATTGATGATCTCGCCTTCGTGGTTGTTGAACCAGAGTTCCGCTACTCCTCTGAGATAAAAGTGGACGCGGCCAAGTTTGTCGGTATCGTCCCACCTGTTATTGACGCTAACTCGTTCGTACGAAGACAGCCAGTCTTCGACATCCTGCTCATCGGTACCGGTGAAGATGACTGGGTCTCGCTCTCTTGGGACGCCGGGACAGCGGGCAGGTGGGGATGTGGGAGCAGTCTGCTGTGCGACGTCGGTGGGCATTGTTGATGGCGAAGGTAGAGTCCGGTTGCGGAGTTCCAGGATGGGAAAGGAAACCAGCACTCTCCACCACTAATAGGATGCGTTTAGCGGTGAGCCCGTGACACGTTTATTAGCGAACTGGCAGAGGTGAAGCGACCAGATGTCAAGCGGAGCAAGCGCGAGCATCAGCAACAGTCCTCGTTCTCTTCTTTCGCCGGCGCTCTTGCCTGTGCCATATATCCATGCTACAATTTATTTATTTATTTATTTATTTATTTATTTATTTATTTATTTATTTATTTATTTGTGGGTCTATCTCAATTATTCGCGCACAAACAAGAACTTCGACGCCAAAGTTTATGCGAAACGAGCTGATTAATGCTATCGGGTTGAAATGGGGTTTATTGACACACGTTGTACTTGAGCAGGAGGCCTATGGACGCTGAAAACGGGCCGCGACAACCGGCACAAGAATCACAGCACGGGTAACCACAGCTCGCGCTCCGTCCTAAGGTGGTGGCCCACTACGGCATATTGTTCTTCCTCCTTACAACACCCCGGCGACAAAGGGCAGCCATCCTGGCGAGTCATGGTGACGACAGAAGGAAGGGGGTCGTGATATTGCTTGAGGCGACTGACATGGACTGTCTCGCCACCAAGGCGGCGCCTGTCTGTAGATGGGTTGACTGGCTCAATGGCATACGTTATAGCAGAGCGACGTTCCACGACGCGGTAAGGACCGTGATACTTTGGGGCAAACTTGGACGACAGGCCAGAGGAGTGGAAGGGCAATCGGAGCCAGACGAGTGAGCCTACGGCGAAAGTCTGGACTTGCTGGTCGCGGTCATGGCGTTCTTTTTCGAGGGCTTGTTTGTCCGAGGTGAATGAACGCGCCAACTGACGACACTCTTCAGCGTGCTGTACAATTTCAGAAACGGCTGTATTCGGAAGCGTCCGGACGATACGGCAAAATGGTGTCAAGAGTGGCGCATGGTTCACGGCCATATAGAAGAAAGAAAGGCGAAAAGCCTGCTGTTGACTGCGTCGCGGTGTTGTATGCATACGTTACAAATGGGAGTACCACATCCCAGTTTGACTGGTCAGAATTGACATACATCGCGAGCATGTCTCCCAGCGTTCGTTTGAAGCGCTCAGTTAGACCGTTGGTCTGCGGGTGGTAAGCTGTAGAGGTGCGGTGAACCGTGCGGCATGCGCGAAGAAGTTCTCGAAGAACTTCGGATAAAAACACACGCCCTCTATCGCTGAGTAGCTCGCGCGGTGCACCGAGACGCAGGATGAATCGTCGCAAGATGAAGTTGGCTACGTCCCGAGCACCAGCTGAAGGTAGCGGAGCTGTTTCCGCGTATCTGGTTAGATGGTCTACGGCGACAATGACCCAACGATTTCCAGCGGCGGTGTAAGAGAGTGGTCCATATAGATCGATGCCAACACGGTCGAAAGGGCGTGCCGGACACGGTAGAGGCTGCAGTAATCCGCGTGAATGGGCAAATGACTTGCGTTGTTGGCACAATGGACAAGATCGAATATATTTTTGGACGAACGTGTACATGCCACGCGATTAGTAACGCTGGCGGAACCGTTGGTACGTTTGTGTGGAAACCTGGCAAAATTATCTTTATCCACAATCCCGGTCGTAACCCGGAGGACACATCTTCTTACCGCTCAATAGTCATGAATTCATTATTCGGAAAAATTATAGAACCTAAACTCTCCTAAACTCTCTACTTTATTTTTTCCTAAGTTCAAATAATTTAATTCAAAATAATCAATTCGGCTTCACCAGTGGTAGGAGTGCGGTCATGGCCCTGCAAACATTGAAATAAAGACTAAAACATTTTAAAACCCTCAAGATACCGGTGGTACTAATTTCATTGGATTTCAAAGGGGCATTTGATTCCGTTTGGCACCCGTTGGTTCTCGCTTTCTTCCAACGTCACGGGTGTCCGCGAAATGTCTTCTACCTACTGAAATCCTTTTTAACTGACAGAAAGGTTGTATTTCAATCTCACGTCTCTAACGTTCGCGAAAGTCCCACTCTGGGAAGTCCACAAGGGTCCCCCATAAGTCCGCTCTTGTGGAATGTTGTCATTAGCGGACTCTTACAGACACCTATGCCGGCTAATGTGACCAGCCAGGCATACGCGGGTGATACTATACACTTGGTGTCGTCTCTTACAAAGTCGGCTTTAGAGCAGACAGCAGCCGAAGCATTGCAGAGAGTGGGTCGCTGGGCACACGTCGCAAAGGTGGTAGTTAGCGTTCTGAAATCAGAGTATATCGTCTTTCCGAATGGACACCCCGCACTTCGGACTGCAACATTCAACATTATCATGCGTGATGGACGGTTACAGCGCAAAGAGTCACTTCGCATATTAGGTGTTATATTTGATTCCCGATTAGGCTTCCCGATTTGATTCCCGATTGGCGGAGCCGTTGGTACGTTTTCAACGCGCCAGCGTGAGCATGTTGCGGGTCAGCATGAAAATACGCACATATGTCACATCGCATGTGTCTTGGTATAACGAAGAGCCATTTACGACCGTCCGCTTGGTGGTTTCTTCGATATAATAGCGCGTCTCGTATCGCAAAATGTGCGGCTTGGCGACGAAGAGCACGAGGGTACGCAGACGTGGAAGTGTCGGAAAAAAGGTTAAAGAGAGAGACAATCCACGGGTTTTTTCGCTGCTCGGATGACATGCTCGTGACGGCGATGGCAGTGATGGGAAAGTCAGCTGCTGAGTGTGGGTCTTCATAGGATGGCACTGGTGATCGGGAGAGCGCGTCCGCGTCGGAATGTTTTCGCCCAGATCGGTAGACGACTCGAATGTCAAATTCTTGTAGGCGAAAGGCACAACGTCCAAGGCGACTGGTAGGATCCTTCATGGAAGCTAACCAACAGAGTGCGTGATGGTCGGTTACGACGTCGAAAGTCTGTCCGTACAAGTAAGGACGCACCTTGCTTAATGCCCACACAATTGCGAGGCACTCTTTCTCGGTGACTGAGTAGTTGGTTTCCGATTTCGTGAGTGCGCGGCTAGCATATGCGACGACGTATTCTGGAATGCCGGTCTTACGTTGTGCGAGTACTGCGCCAAGACCGACGCCGCTAGCGTCAGTGTGCACTTCGGTCGGAGCAGTGGCGACGTAATGGCGCAGAATTAGTGGTGACGTAAGCAGCTGGCGCAGTGCCTCGAAGGCGTCATCGCATGCTTGGGTCCAATCGGAAAGGTTAGCAGGGCCAGCAAGTAGTTTCGTGAGTGGGGCTATTATCGATGCAAAGTTACGGACGAAACGTCGAAAATAAGAGCACAAGCCGACGAAGCTCCGAAGCTCTTTGAGTGTTGTCGGCTTTGAAAGCTCTGCAACCGCACGAAGTTTGTCCGGGTCTGGAAGTATTCCATCCTTTGAGACCACGTGGCCAAGTATATTGAGTTGGCGAGCCCCGAAGCGGCACTTCTTCAGATTAAGTTGAAGGTTTGCCTTGGTAAGGCACTGAAGAATCGTGCGCAAACGGTCGACGTATGTAGGAAAATCTGGCGAGTAGACAACAACGTCATCGAGGTAACATAAACATATCTGCCACTTTAGGCCGCGTAAAATGCTGTCCATCATTCGCTCAAACGTTGCAGGCGCATTGCACAGACCGAATGGCATTACTGTGAATTCGTATAGGCCATCTGGCGTAACCAACGTTGTTTTAGGACGGTCACATTCTGCCATCGGAACCTGCCAATAACCTGAGTGCAAGTCCAATGAAGAAAAGTATTCGGCCCCTTGTAGGCAATCAATGGCGTCATCGATGCGGGGGAAGAGGGTAGATATCTTTCCGCGTAATTTTGTTTAGTCCACGCAAAATCTTATTGAACCATCTTTTTTCGTACGAGCACTACAGGTGAAGACCACGGACTTGAGGAAGGCGTAATGACCCCGTGCTGAAGCATGTCATTCACTTGCTCTGCAATGATGTTACGTTACGTTGCTGATACACGGTAGGGGCGTTGTCGTCAAGGGGTGTGAGTTCCAGTGTCGATACTGTAAGCAACGGTGTTCGTTTGACTCAGCGGCTTCTGCGTAAAGTCGAACGAATGTCTAAACTCACGAAGAAGCGCGATAAGTTGTGCCCGTGTCTCTTGAGGGAGCGCGCTGTCGATGGAGCGATTCAACACATCCGAGCAGACGTCATCCGCAGTAAAACGAGGAGTCACAGCGTTCAACGGAAGCTTTGGGCCAGTTTCGCGAGACTCAATCGGCACGATAGCGTTGTCGTCGACAGGCTGGACGTGGCCAAGCGTCTCGTTGCTATGCAATGTGAGAGGGCATAAGCTGGGGTTGCAAACAAATATTCCAGTCGCATGCTGATGAGGTGGTAGAACGGCAAATGGCAGCGATGTACTATGGCGGCGACTGAAAACGTCAGATGGCGTGAATACAACGGTAGTGCCCGAAAACTCAGTACAGTGGACAGGAACTATGATGGCACTAAGAGGTGGAACGGTAGTGTCAGTGACAACAACAAGCTTGCCGACACGAGGTCGTTCTGTGTAGGTAGACGGGGCATCAGAAAACACGGAAAGTTCCACCATAGCACGAGCGCAGTCAATGACGGCGTGGTGTCGCGACAAGAAATCCCACCCAAGTATCACATCATGCGAACAGGTGCCCAACACGAGAAACTCGATGTGATACAAGACGTCTTGAATGACGATTCTGGCCGTACACGCTCCAACCGGTTGAATTTGTTGCGCGCTCACCGTACTGAGCGATAACCCGGAAGGTGGCGTCGTGACCTTTCTTTTAGAGCCACAAAGTTTTCGGCTTATCACAGATATGGCAGCACCAGTATCCACGAGCGCGAGAGTCCGCAAACCTTCGACGAACGCTTCTATAACATTGGTGGGGGACAGGCGAGGACTTTCACAGTGTGACGATGACGCAGCTCGTGCCTCCGGAGCTGCGGCAATCAGTTTTCCGTCTCCAGCGGGTTCGGTCGTCGACGCAGGGGTGACGGAGAACTGCGCCGTGGTGTGAACGACGGGAAGTGAACGGTCGGTACTCGGAAGCGCGTCGGCGGTCTCGTTCGGCGGGTAGCGGGTCACGTTCATCTGGCGATAGGTCACGTTGAGATGGCAGTTCTTGTTGCGCGTCGTACGGGCCCCGGGAAGTGTAGTCGGGGTATCTCGGTGTAGCCGAGGTCGCTGCGAAGCGCCGATGACAGAAGCGCGCGACATGGCCTGGATACCCGCAGGCGTAGCGAATGGGACGGTTGTCAGCTGTGCGCCAGGGGTTTCCGTAGTACTGCTGTGTACTGGGCGTCGTTGGTACTCGCACGGGTTGACGTGTCGACAAAGGTAGAGGTCGCCGCGGACTTGCAGCGATAGCCGCATAAGTCAGTAGTGCGGCGACAGGGCGGACGTCTGAGGGGCGGACGGCAATTCCTCGGAGACCTGCTCCTGTATCACCTGTTGGATGGCGGGTTTGAGACGCTCAGTAGTGGGTTCCGTTGTCGGTAAATACGACAGGCACGAAAGTTGTCGAGCCACTTCCTCGCGAACATATCGCTTGATTTCGGATATTAGCGTGCTGGGCTCACCACCGAGCGTCAACTCCGCGAGAGTTTCGTCTGTAGCCGCTGGCCGCCGTGTCAAGACCCGTTGTTTACGCAGCTCCTCGAAGCTCTGGTACACAGTGGCGAGTTCAGACACGGTCCGCGGGTCCTTGGCCAGCAGCATCTGAAAGGTGTCATCGTCTATGCCTTTCAAGATGTGTCTGATCTTGTCTGCTTCGCTCATCGAAGGGTTAAGTCGCTTGCACAAGTCGAGCACGTCTAAGATATAACTTCTGAAGCCTTCTCCCTACAGCTGTGCACGCCCCCGCAGGCGCTGTTCAGCACGGAGCTTGCGCACTTCGGGACGACCGAACACATCGGCAATGCGTTGCTTAAAAGCACCCCACGTGGTGAATTCGGACTGGTGGTTGTTGAACCAGAGGCTTGCTACCTCTTTCAGGTAGAAGGAAACATACTGCAGTTTCGAAAGGTCGTCCCACTTGTTGCTCGCGCCTACCTTTTCAAATGTCGACAGCCAATCTTCGACGTCTTGGTGTTCGGTGCCGTTGAAGAAAGGTGGATCGCGCACGGGTACCGCAGTGGGCACGATGACCATCGGTGGTTGGGTCGTAACTTGCTGGGTGTCTTCGTCGGCCATTTCTGGGGGGAGCGGGCAGTCTCCTGTTGCGGAGTTCCAGGTTGAATACCCCGCACCTCCACCACTCTGAAATGGGGTTTATTGACACACGTTGTAATTGAGCAGGAGTCCTATGGACGCTGAAAACGGGCGGCGACAACCGGCACAAGAATCACAGCACGGGTAACCACAGCTCACGCTCCGTCCTTCATCTAAGGTGGTGGCCCACTACGGCATATTGTTCTTCTTCCTCCTTACAGGGTTATTATCTTGAAGGTCAGATTAGGTATGCAACGTGCCTTGGCAACAGAGAGTGCTTGCAACTAAAATACGCAATGTAACATCTGGATAATTTAAACCACTATGCAGTCCTTTCCTGACCCCAGAAGGTGACTCGCAGCAAAGACTGCTCAAGCGGTTGTCATCTCTACATGATGCTTGCTTTCTATCCGTTGCGTTATAACTTATGCGACTGCTACAAATCTGGCCTTCTCCACCGCGCAATTAACGCAAGATATAGTTACATCGCTTCACCACTGTGACTTGCTGTAAAGCGTTACTCAGCACTTCATATGGCGTAGCGTCTGTTTCAATTTTTCAACCGCAATAAATCATTCCAAGCAAATCCGATGACCTCTACATCGCCGCAAATCAGGGACACCCACGCAGTGGTAACATGAGACACTGCGTGAGCCAAATAAGGTATGCAAATATATATACAATTTGTAAGTTGGAACCTCGTTACCGGAAATGTGTTTCAAGGTCTTCATTATATTAAACTGGGCGTCGAGGTGTCGTACAAAGCATATGTCATCATCTCTTGTTTTTTTTTAGGCAAAGAAGTGGCCTTCAGCCAAAGATACGCCATGGTGGATCAGTGGTACTGGGGCCTTGGCTGCAGACCCGAAAGCAACGGTTCCCATCCCGGCCGCGGCAGTCGCACTTTGACGGCGGTGAAATCCTAGAGGGCCCTTTATTGTCCGATGCCAGTGCACGTTAAAGAACACCGGATGATCGCAATTTCCGGAGTTCTCCACTACGACATGCCTGGTAATAACATATTGTTTTTGGCGCGTACACTCTTGATATTATTATTATTATTACTATTATTATTATTATTATTATTATTCAGCCAAAGGGTTATTAAAAAAGTCACGTTAGAAAAAGGAGCCACAGTTTTAGAAAAGATTTACCTCGATTATTCTGTTTCTCCACAAAAATCCAAAGAGAAATCTTCCGCTTCCTGCGATCGCAACAGTAGCCCGCACGCACGTCTTTGTTTCTCCCTTTTATATACCGCATTTATAGTTGGCGTAGTCGCTGTAGGTGTTCGCGGCTGAGACTTATTCCCAAATATCAATTATCCAGGTGTCCTTTCAGCACAAGCTTCTGACGTCAACCAGCTTAGCTAGAAGCGTCAATCAAGTAGTCTTTTACAATTTTATGTGCTGGCTCACCTTTGTCATTACGCAAATAAGGGTACAATGTGTTCAATGACGTTATTAAGAATGTCCAGTGCATATGTGTTATGTTATGTAATTTCTTGGACGAAAAAGGTGGAATCATACCTAGATATTTATCAAGTACCCATTCAAAATTTCCTGTGTGAATACTGTACTATGCTTTTTTTAACTACCAGAACCCTGCTCTTCGTTTTTTCTATCTACACAAAATGTATTTGTGACTGTTTACGATATGAGCGCATTACGCCACCTCTACTGTGGAAATATATAGTAACGAGGTCCAGTGAGTACGAAACACCAGCGCCAACAACTACTTAGGAAAAAACATATTTTGTTAGCTGAATTGTGCTGTTCATACATAATTTTCTAGCCTCCGCAGACGCGGCTTTTTTCGCATGTCATGTATTTATGAGGAGAGAGTTAGGGACCTGTACTTCATATTGGTGCATATTCGAACACATATATATGTTGGGCGTACGCCACTCAGTGAATAAAGCTTTCGGGCTTACAGAGCTTATGGAAAAATCGCACTAAATTCGCCACACTGATGCCTGTTGCTCTTCAGTACTTCTAAACATCATTGAGAATGTTTTCGGGTTTTACGTCCCGGATGCAATCTGATCCTTGAACGTCGTGAGGAGCATACTGCTATAAAGACGTAGTGCACGAAAAACGTCAGGCCTACGCGGATCACGCATAACAGTCACAGCGAAAGCTGGATCAGCGGCCTTTCTAAAACCTGTAGCGCCATCATCATCACCATTCATCATCATCATCATTTGCTAGCCACCGCATGGCGCTTCTTGCGCAGCTCATGCGCAGAAATCGAGGCGCGAGCCAGAGAGAACGCGCTCACGCACCTGGCGGTCTCGACACTGCATGCAGCCGCCACCGCTGTGATTAGGCCCTAGAAATACATTGGCGAAATCGGCACGGCCACGTCGGCCGCCTTCACGTCTTCTCACGTCTCTGCCTCTCGCTACAAGCCTATTGTAAACTGTCAAGAGACGACAATTGCGGCTACAGTTGCGAGGTGCCCACGACATCATTAATCATCGTACAAGCAATACAATAAAGCCAGGGAGCTTGATTAGACTATTTCCCACTTGACTGACAACTTAGTCAACGAATGTCTGAGAACTTTATTATGTGGATACGGAACTCTCAATCTATACATCATGTATATAGATTTTTAACAACTGTATTCAATGAAGCTCTACAGTTTGAATACCTCTATACTTTAATACCCAACCCTGTATTGATGTCGATGCCTTTTTTGGATGTGCGTCATATAGTGAGCAACGTCATAAGTGTTTGTGTTCGCATACCGCGGGCATTTAGGTGGATTCCAACACATGCCTAGTTGGCCGCTGATATATGTATCTAGGCTTTCACACAGCAGCTGGAAATGCTGTCTTTGACATTGACTCTTTGTATAAACATAACTGCCTCTGGAATAACCACGTACATCTTTCCGTCACACAGCACAGTACTACCAGCGTCCACTCTGGGCACGCCACTGCCTCAGCACTTGCTCTTCGTAGCAAGCCTACCGGAAGTGCACAACGATACGGTGGCGATCCTCTGTGACATTTCGTGGTGCTAGATAGTGCTCAAGATGCAACATTGTTTCTTCTAAAGTAATCTCTTTTGGGCATATTGGTGCAAAGATATGCACACAAAGGCTGACTTGACACGCCTAAGAATATGTCCAGCAGATTAATTCTTGAAAGAACCATTGGTGGCACCCAACGGTGCACTCCCGCATCGAGGTTGTCCGCGGCACGACTCTCACTCATTGTAATTGTGGCTGTGTTTTCTAAAGCGAAGTTTTCGATCTCTCAACTATCTGAAGATCCGCGCACACAAAAGAACAATGACGCTTGGCACGCGCTTAATACAGCACGTCAGCTTACATTCGCACTTGTACCAATAAGAACAATGAGAACTGCAACGTCATGCTACCTAGGTGAACTGTGTATATCTGCATTACATTACGCATGTTAGGCAATGCATTCGCGGTAATCACCTGTGAACGCCGCGGGTGCAGCACACCGCAGTAGAGGCGAACATATGCGCGAGTGTGATCGTGCCCGATAGATGGTCATGCTAACTCACTATTCATGCTAGGTCATTCTGGGCGATGCTAGATAAGGCACTCGTTTAAACTTAAAGGGGCCCTGCAACACTTTTTGAGCATGGTCAGAAAACGCTGGCGATCGGTAGTCGAGGCTCCCGAAAACACGCGAGCCAAATATTATAGCGCAGCACGCGGCTTGGAATTCACAATAAATTCTCAGTCAGCTAAAAATTGATTTCTCTTCTCTCGACAAATGACGCTGCAAGCTCAAAAATCACTCGTCACGGCCATTGTATCAGCCATTGGCTGATTTGAGGACGGCGCGCTTGGTGGTTACTCGGGCCGCCGCGGGAGGTCGCGACTTGTCCACGCGTGCGCGCGCGCTATCGACCTGAGAAGCCGCGTATTCGATGAAAAAAGAAAGAGAAAATGTGCTCAAGGTTACGAGGCGCGCATGACGTATTTTATTCCCCCCGTGCCATCCCTCCCTGCTTAGCTTCCAGCGCTTTCGTCGGGACGAGAGAAGAGAGAATGCAATTGCAGCGTGCGACAAATCTTTGTAACTCCACTCGCACTAGACGGATTCTAAAAATTTTTGCGGCGGTGAATTCGTGAGGCAATAAGCTCCTTTAGTGAATCAATTCCATGGCTACTTGAAAAAGTGTTGCAGGGCCCGTTTAAGACGTTGGTTCACATTTGCAAGAACATTGTGTCACTTGTCGCTGGCGGAACCTCTGTCCGCCTACTACAGCGATCACAAGACGATTCCGTTCAGCTGGGGAGCTGTCTGTGAAATTGTGAGCGTGTGCGTGTAATGAAGGGCTACATGGTCTAGGATAGAAGTCTAGGAACTGTAGTGCTCCTTCTGTCATCATCTGAACCGTGAAATTTAGGCCGCTTCCGTTCTCTCGAAATACTTTTAAGATATTCACGGAATGTCGACAATAATCACGAACATCAAAAAGCATCATATAGTCATCCACATAGCGGAAGACATGCGTGACCAGTCCTTCCAAACCTTCCGCCAACTTTCCGTCCACAAAACTCAAAAAAAATTTCACTAAGAAGAGGCGCTACCCATAGAACCAATGCAGAATCCCCTTTTCTGTATGTACAATTCTTCATTATGTTGCACATAGGTGGATTTTAAGTAGAAAGATACCAACTCTAGAAAAGATTCTAGAGGAACCATACAACTCCTGAAAAAGGCGTGCTCATCATTGAAATAACATATGCACATTCTCACACTTCTCATCAATTCATCATTGCGGTATAGAGTAGAATAAGTATTCTACGTCAACACTAATGGCCAGATATTTCCCCGGATTTCTTTGCTGCAGAAACTCAACCAGGAGAGAAGAATGCGGAACTCGAAAGGGGTCGCCAACATTTAAAGTGGCTAAGTGTCTCTGTTGGTAGCCAGACACAACATGTTGCAATGCGCCCCTTTCGGTTACAATAGTCGTGAATGGTATACCAGATTTGTGTGTTTTGGCTGCAAAAAGTGCATGCAGAAAACTGTTTTTGGCTTTTTTTTGACTTCAGTAGCTATTCACTCCAATTTCATGTTGTTCAGAAGCCTCAGGGCCGTTTGCTTAACTTTAGCCATCTTTTCTTTTGTTTTTTTCAAAAAATCTTATCAATTGCCTCATTAGCTTTTTCTCTATATATCACTTGAGGGAGCACGACAAAAAACCTTCTTTATCGGCCGTAACAAGCCTGAGCTGATTGTTCGTCAGAAAGTTGACAACACTTTTAAATGCAAATGCATTTCATAGTCGGGCTATGTCAGGCATCCGGCGTTGTCCGGCGTTGTCCTTCGGAGGAGGTGAGCGCCGGCAGGTGTTAGATGTGAAGCATCTTATGGCGAAGCTTAATCCTGTGGTGGTGGTGTGCGGCGTGACCACCCTTACTGCGCATGCGCAAACCCTTTAAAAAAAATAAAAATAAAAAACCTCCTCTCTCCCTCTCTATCCTCTAGGCATCCCTCCCCGCGGCAACCACACCATCACTGCGCATGCGCGTCCCCTCCTCTCTCCCCTGCTACGCTCCCCCCCCTCTCTCCTCTAGGCATCCCTGCCCGCGGCGTCCACACTCCCACTGCGCATGCGCGTCCCACCTCTCTCTTCTCTCCTACGCTCCCCCTCTCTTCTCTAGACATCTCTGCCCGCAGCGTCCACACTTCCACTGCGCATGCGCGCCCCCCCCCTCTCTCCTCTCCTACGCTCCCCCCCTCTCTCGCCTCGCGACGCCGACACAGGCAGCGTCTGCTAGCGAGTTTCTTGGTTGAAAAAACCTACTGCTCGCGCTGCACAACCGTTCAATGGCCACCCCGTATATATGGCAATGGATCTTGACCTCCAAGGTGGTGCCGGTGGGAAATTTCTCCTGTGCGTTGTTCAACAATAAAAATTCGCAGCGTGCGCGTTAACTAAAAGCGGACTGCGAGTCTCTGTGTCCAGTCGGAGTCTTCTATCTCTCATTGCACATTAGCAGCGATTGGCATGTTCCAGTAGGAAACACCGCTCCATCGCTGCGTGCTTTACGCATCCCCAGTTTTATCTCCTGCGCAACGCTGCGATGAGCGCCAGCGTCAACGCCGCCGCCAGTGTAAGCGTTAGCGCCCGCTGCTTCACATCTACACATGGTTCCCTTTAGCGGAAGATGGTGTAATTTTTTTATCTCTCCGCTCTCACTCCCTCTCCCATAGCGACAGCTGCGGGCGCGCGCGCTTATCCTCGCCCCTAGCAACCGGAGCAGGTGGTGCGGGCGGAGTAGCGGAGAAGTGAGTGGAGAGGAGGAGCGCGCTCTGGTGTGTGAGGGCGCTGGCATCGCGGAAGCTCGGTGGAGCTGCCACGTGTGTGGAGAGTGTAGCAGAGGGTAGGTGCAGTGCTTCGCCGCTCCTTCTCTCGCCGTTCGCTCTCTCTCCTCCCTGCGCCCCACACTCCCGTCCGCTCGCTCGCACGTATACATAAATGGAGTGAAGCGCGCGCGAAATGCCTTCGCATTTCCTCACGATTCCCTTCGGGGAGGTGGGGGGCATTTTTTGTGTTCTCAGACTTACGTTGTGGGTCACCGGTCCTCGTAACAACGTCCACGCATTCCGTCACACATCTAGCACGAAATTTGTCTACCACCTTGGCGGAAATTTGCCTTAAATGCACAACATTGCCCACCGGCGAAAGTGAAGGTGCTGTGGCAAACTCTGGTCCTTTCTCCAACAAACGTTTGCAGTCTTCTGGGACGGTCACATCCCCCAGGACGAGCACCTTTCCGTCCTGAGAAGGCACTTTCTTACCCCTTGGAGGAAGACTTGGTCGTACCTGGTACCAGCGGAGTTCCGTCGTTCTGTCGATGATACGGCGCCATTCACTGTACGCACTTTGTCGGTGACGTGCGTTGTGACGAAGGCGATCGTCCTTGTCGCCAGAGCTGCACTACCTTAGTTGTACGCAAATAAAATGTTTTGACCTCCCTTTTACCTTTCTGTTCTCAACCCGCTTATAACATTTATCGGTTATAACGATGGGATTTCGTTGGCACTTGGATATAGTTATAAGTGGACTGCTACCAGTCAGTCGAGAGTCACGTGTTGCCAACCAATTTTAGATGTGAAGCATCTTATGGCGAAGCTTAATCCGGTGGTGGTGGTGGTGGTGTGCGGCGGACCACCCTTACTGCGCATACGCAAACCCTTAAAAAAATAAAAATAAAAACCTCCTCTCCCCCTCTCTCTCCTCTAGAGATCCCTCCCCGCGGCAACCACACCCTCACTGCGCATGCGCCTCCCCTTCTATCTCCCCTCCTACGCTCCCCCCTCTCTCCTCTAGGCATCCCTGCCCGCGGCATCCACACTCCCACTGCGCATGCGCGTCCCCCTCTCTCTTCTCTTCTACGCTCCCCCCTCTCTTCTCTAGACATCCCTGCCCGCAGCGTCCACACTCCCACTGCGCATGCGTGCCCCCCTCTCTCTCCTCTCCTACGCTCCCCCCCCTCTCTCGCCTCACGACGCCGACACAGGCAGCTTCTGCTAGCGAGTTTCTTGGTTGAAAAAACCTACTGCTCGCGCTGCACAACCGTTCAATGGCCACCCCGTCTATATGGCAATGGATCTTGACCTCCAAGGTGGTGCCGGTGGGAAATTTCTCCTGTGCGTTGTTGAACAATAAAAATTCGCAGCGTGCGCGTTAACTAAAAGCGGACTGCGGGTCTCTGTGTCCAGTCGGAGTCTTCTGTCTCTCATTGCCCATTAGCAGCGATTGGCATGTTCCAGTAGTAAACACCGCTCCATCACTGCGTGCTTCGCGCCTCCCCAGTTTTCTCTCCTGCGCAACGCTGCGATGAACGCCAGCGTCAACGCCGCCGCCAGTGTTAGTGTTAGCGCCCGCTGCTTCGCATCTACACATGGTTCCCTTTAGCGGGAGATTGTGTAATTTTTGGAAAATAAATACCCTAAGCCAAGGTCAAACTTAACCTTCATTACCCTAACAACTTTACTATTACCCGATGTTTAACCCTACACCTTGAAATAGCGCCGCGTAACAATGATAGCGTACACATAAGTACACTCTACGACGTTCCTACGTATGGGGTGCCTCCGGGATCGGCCCACCTACGACCGTGCGACGATGACATCTGATGACGTCATCATTTCACGCAACATTGTTATGCCACAGTGACGTCACAATGACTTCATGATGACATAAAAAAATTTGGCGGTATGTATTGCCACAATGACATCATGAGGCAGCGTCGTTATATGACGACGACTTTTCTGCAACGCTCGCTTTGACTCCGACCATCACTTTTCGTGTCTGACGGGGCATCTAAAACTTTCGCCTTAACTGAAGCCGACCACCACCGCAAAATTTTAAAGCCCCTCCATGCAACGAACAGATGGGAGACGACAAAAGAGGGGAAAAAAATCCCGAGAAAACAAACGACACGTCTGGCACAACGATGTTTGACGTATTATCTTTCGTCTTTTGTGCTCGTGACATTGGAATTAAGACAGTTCCAATTCGGATATGTCCAGGAATGTAACCTTCGAATATGTCGCGCGAATCTTCTACGTTTTAGATGCGAAGCATCATACGCTCGGGGCTATGTCCGTCCCTCCCGCGTCCCGCGTCCCCCCGTCTGGCCACTTTCATGAAGTACGGAAGCACCCATTATGCTAATCAGAACACTGTAGTAATATGAAGGCCGTCAACCACTACCACAGTCTTCAGAGTCATGGCCGAGAGCACAGTGATGATGATGATGGTGGTGTTTATTGGCGCAAGGGAAAGTGTGGCCAAAGAGCGCCAGTACTACGAATGTTCAGGAAGCGATGACGAATGGATAACGATGGATTATGTAATGTGGTTGTAAAGCGGCCTAAAGTCAGTAGCTCTATACAAGCTTAAAACATATATAGGTTAAAAATATGGCAGTGGTACATGGGATGATCAATGTTTGAAAAATGTTCCAAAAGCCGGGTGAGTTCATGATTAAAAATATGTACTCCTACTTAACATAACAAAAAATATAACAAAAATTACACAGACGTTTCGCCACCTATGCGGGTGGCATCCTCAGTATGCACTGGCACAAAATGAGCGGAGGTCGCCCAGTCCACTGCTAGTCTCGTATGTCTCTGTACACCTCCGGTAGGGGGCCGCGGTTGTTGTTGCACGCCGACTTGTCCCGACGGATGAACCACGACTCAAGCAGCTTTCTCTTCCCCCACCTTTGTTCCCGAGCCAGCGTCGTCGCATTACTGAAGTCGAAGGCATGCCCCGTCGTCCAGCAGTGTTCGACCAGTTCGGTCTTGGAACGCGTGGCGTGGGTGGCTCTAGCGATGTCCCCTTTGTGCTCTTTGAGCCTCGTTGACCGCTTCCTTCCTGTTTCGCCGATGTATGTGGCGTCGCAGGTCCCACACGGCACCTTGTAAACGACCCCGCTTTGATCGTTTGCAGGGGTGCGGTCGTTGGGCTTCGTGAACATGTTTCCCAAGGTGCAGTGAGGCTTGAAAACGGTTTTAATGCCCAGTGGACGAAGTGCTCTCCGAACAGAGTCAGACACACCCTGAACGTAAGGAATGGAAACAATGGATGTTGTGTTTTCTCGCGGCACACTCCTTGTTCCTTTGCCCATGCGTTTCTGGGTGTCGTTGATAAATGTCCTCGGATAATGCCTACGTTCCAACGCACCAACCACTTTTTCCATCTCATGTCACCGCAAGTACTCATCAGAACAAAGAACATCGCAACGGGACAAGAAAGTCCTCACGACGGACCGTTTATGCTCAGTCGGGTGATGCGACTGAAAGGACAAAAAACCTCCGGTATCGCATTCCTTCCGGTGCACTGCTGTTTCCACCCCGCCATTACAAGTCCTGCGGACAAGCACATCCAGAAAAGGCAAGGCATTGTCCTTCTCCACTTCGTAAGTAAACTTAATGGCAGGGTGTACGCTGTTCAGCGCCTCATAGAAAGCAACCAGATTTGCCCTCTTCAGGATAACAAAAGTGTCATCAACGTATCTGCGGTACAGTTGCAACTGAAAAGGTAAGGTCGCCGCTCTCATTTCGCGGCAGCGGTCCGGGCGCTCATCGCGGCGCTGCACAGGAGAGGGAATGAGGCGCGCGCACTCCGTCATTTCCATACCGCGGAACTACCATGGCGCCCCCCAGCGGAGTATGCAGCTGTCACACCACCTGTCGTGCCCGACGCTGCGTAGAGGATTCCTAGAGGAAAGGACGGGGGGATCGTAGGAGAGGAGAGAGAGGGGGAGGGGACGTGCATGCGCTGGGGGGTGTGGGACACGGGAGCAGCTCCGTAGAGTAGAGGATTCCTAGAGGAGAGAGGGGGGACAGGACGCGGATGCGCTGTGGGACGCGGGCGCCGCTCCGTAGAGTAGATGATTTCTAGAGGAGAGGAAGGGGGGGGTGAGCGTAGGAGAGCATAGGGGAAGGGACGCGCTGTGAGACGCGAGGCCGCTCCGTAGAGTAGAGGATTCCTAGAGGAGAGAAAGGGAGTGAGCGTAGGAGAGAGGGGGGAGGGGACGCGCATTCGCTGTGGTGGTGTGGGACGCGGGAAGGACTAAGCCCCCTCCAAACACATGCAAGCAAGATTAAGGAATGGGGTCAACCTGGGCGAGACACCACCTGCATAGCCATCGCTAAGCAGCCTCTCTGTGCTCTCGGCCATGACTCAAGGAATGGGGTCAACCTGGGCGACAGACACCACTTGCCTAGCCATTGCTAAGCAGCCTCTCTGTGCTCTCGGCCTTGACTCTGCTGACTGTAGTAGTGGTTGACGGCCTTCATATTACTACAGTGTTCTGGTTCGCATAATGGGCGCTTCCCTACTTCATGAAAGTGGCCGGACGCGGGACGCGGGACGGACGGACAGAGCCCCGAGCATAAGATGCTTCGCATCTAAAAGTGGCTCAATGCCGATGAACATTGCTGGATGTAACGGTACATTCTGGCGGAAGGGCAATGGAAAATACTTTTTCCTGTATGTCTCCAGCTCACGGCACTCTAGGAGCACGTGAAGCACTGTAATGGACTTGCCGCATTTTTCGCAGGTAGGTGGTTCGGCGCTGGTCAGCAAGTAGCTGTGTGTGCTATACGTATGACAGATCCTTAGGCGGCAAAACATAACTTCTGTTCTCCGTGTTTTTGATATTGGTAGCCAGTTACCTATGTGGGGCTTAAATATGTGCAGTTTGTTTTGTATTTCTTTGTCCCATTGTTGCTGCGAGTACCTCCTTAGCCTTTTCCTTATAAAAATTTTCAAGTCTATTGCCGGGATACTAAAAGAGTGGTTCCTCGCTCTTGTTATCGCAATTCCTGCAGTTTCATCTGCAAGAACATTGCCTTTAATACCTCTGTGTCCAGGTACCCAGCATATAATGATATGATTGTTAGACATGTACGCTCTACACAGGGTAGAATAGAGATGATATATTATTGGATTTTTTGTTTTACGGAGGGATTTGAAAGTTTTGACTATACTTAGGGAGTCGGTGAATATTACAGTTTTCTCTATATTTGTTTTTGTGATGTTCTTTACAGCTGATAATACTGCATATGTTCCAGCAGTGAAAATAGTTGTTTCCGCATTCATAACGTTGGATTTGGAGAAGTTAGTACCAATAGCTGCATAGGATACACCAGCTTGTGATCTTGAAGCGTTCGTGTAGAACTCCGAACAGGAATACTTATTCTGAAGTTCGAGAAAATGCATTGTGATGTGTGCCCGTGGTGCATGTTTCGTGACCTCAACAAAGGATGTGTCACAATCAAGAACTTGCCAAAGGCACGGTGCAAATGCGTTTGCAGGAGCCATGAGACGATGTTCCAGAAGGCCAACGCCCATGAGATGGCAGAGGCTCCTCAAACGGAGTGAGATGGGCTCTCGTGCCGCTGGGCGATTGTGATAGAGGGTGGTAGATGTGGTGTCATTGATAACTTCGTAACACGGATGTTGGGGGTCTGCGTTTACCTTCAGGAAGTATGTGAGGCTCGAGTAGGTTCTCTGGAGATATAGAGGCCACTCATCCGACTCAACATAGAGACTCTCTACAGGGCTAGTTCTGAAGGCCCCGGTTGCAATGCGGATACCAAGGTTGTGAACGGTATCTAGCATTTTTAGGGCACTCGGTGTGGCAGACTGGTATACTACGGCTCCAAGGTCAAGGCGTGAGCCTATGAGACTCTTATACAGGCTCATAATGCATCGTTTATCACTGCCCCACGTTGTGCGTGCCAAAAGTTTGAGAGAAGGTCCATTACCTTAAAACATTTTGCTTTGAGATGCTTAAGGTGGGCGATAAATGTTAGTTTTCAGTCTAATATGACGCCAAGGAATTTATGCTCAGAGCTCACTGATAGTCGTTCGCCACAGATCTCAATGCTGGGGTCCGGTAATACTCCCCTCTTCCTTGAGAAAAGAACACAGGTACTTTTCTGGGGATTGAGCTTGAATCCGTTCTCATTTGCCCAATTACACACCTTGTTAAGAGCAAGCTGCACTTGCATCTCACAGATAGCGAGATTACACCACTTAAAACCAAGTTGCACATCATCCACGTAGACAGAGTAAAACAGTGTGCGAGGTATCACAGTGCCCAAGGAGTTCATTTTCATGATGAAGAGAGTGCAGCTCAGCACACCACCCTGTGGTACACCTGTCTCCTGCGTGAATGGCCGTGACATCACATCGCCAATTCTTACACGAAATGTCCTGTCGGATAGATAACTCTCAACAGTGTTTAGCAAGTTCCCGCGGACTCCCATGCCGGATAGATCACGAATGATGCCGAAACGCCACGTGGTGTCGTATGCCTTCTCCATGTCTAAGAACACCGACAGGAAATACTGCTTGTGTATAAAGGCATCCCGTATGATCGCCTCTATGCGAACAAGGTGATCTGTTGTGGATCTACCTTCCCTAAAACCACATTGAAGGGGGTCTACAAGATTGTTGCTTTCAAGGTAATGATGAAGGCCCCGGTTTACCATTTTCTCAAAAAGTTTGCAGAGACAGCTCGTCAATGCTATGGGCCTGTAACTATTTGCTAAGGACTGGTTCTTTCTTTCTTTGAGTATAGGGACAACAACAGCTTCTTTCCAGGCAAACGGGATAAGGCCAGAAGACCATATCCTGTTATAAAGAAAAATGAGTGTTTTCTGGGTTTCGGGGTGCAAATGTTTTAACATTTCATACACTATGCAATCGGCACCCGGGGCAGGTGTTTTACAGCAGTTAAGGGATGCCTGAAGCTCTGCAAGGACGAATGGTCGGTTATATCCTTCGTTATTAGTACCTTTTCTTTGTATTGGCAGTTCTATTCGTGTTTTATATGTTTGAAATGTCTCGGAGTAGTTCGACGAA
Organism: Rhipicephalus appendiculatus; assembly: GCA_030522465.1. NCBI lineage: Eukaryota > Metazoa > Arthropoda > Arachnida > Ixodida > Ixodidae > Rhipicephalus > Rhipicephalus appendiculatus. Next base: position 219,386 of record JALIZH010026924.1, read on the forward strand.
CGAGATATCTGTTCAAAACGTGCGCCTAGGAAATTCGCCTTGTCTTCTAAGCCGTTTCCTTCATCGTCTACCAGTGGTAGTGTATATGGTCGGCGGACTTTTATTCTATTAACCCTATGCCAGACCTTTGCCTCGTCTGTATTGGAATTGATACTGGAAATAAATGTGTGCCAGCTGTCTCTTCTAGCTTGTCGGCGTGTTCTCCTCCCTTGGGACTTCGTTTGAAATTAGTGAGATTTTCCGCTGTAGGGAAGTCGCGAAGCAGACTCCACGCTTTGTTTTGCCTCTTACGCGCGTTCCTACACTCATCGTTCCACCACGGGACGCGTCTTTTGCAAGCCATACCGCGACTTTCTGGAATGCATGAGGAAGCAGCATCAATAAGAAATGCCGTGAAGTACTCAACAGCAGCATCTGCACTTAAGAAAGACATGCAATCCCACGAGATACGAGTAATGCTTCGGAATTGTTCCCAGTCGGCTGAATCAATCTTCCACCGAGGCGCCTGTCGAGTAGCTCCATTCTCTTTTGGTGTGCTCAGTACTATTGGGAAGTGATCACTTCCGTAAGGATTTTTAATCACATTCCATGTGAAATGAAGCAGGAGGGTGGGAGATGCAATACTAAGATCTATCGATGAAAATGTTTTACTTCCAAGGCTATAATATGTAGGTTCTCTTTTATTCAAGAGACAGGCACCCGAAGAAAAGAGAAACTGTTCTATAAGACGACCTCGCGCATCTCAGCGAGAGTCACCCCATAGGTGATTGTGCGCGTTCAAATCTCCAAGGACCAGATAGGGTTCTGGCAGCTCGTCCATTAGTGACTGAAATTCACGTTTGTGGAGGTGGTAGTGCGGAGGCACGTAAACAGAGCAAATCGTGATAAGTTTGTTTACCAGCACAGCTCGAACGGCCACTGCCTCAAGCGAAGTTTGTAACTGTAATTGTTTACACGCTACACTTTTGTCCAGTATAATCGCTACGCCGCCGATGATGCGATAGCATCATCGCGGTCCTTACGGAACACAACATACTGGCGAAGAAAGTTTGTATGCTTAGATTTTAAATGTGTTTCCTGTACACACAGCGCTTTTGGAGTGAGTTCATGAAGGAGTTCCTGTACATCGTCAAGGTTTTAAGAAGGCCTCTTGTGTTCCACTGTATGATATGGGGGTCCATAATGTTGTACTGTGTTAGTTAGTTAATTTGGTGTTTTATGGCCCAAAGCAGCTGAGGCTATGCTGCGCCAGACACGTTGTACTGTGTGTACGATAGGAAGTTTTAAGTGTTCAACCGGAAGAGATGTTTCTTTCAAGTAACGGGACCATCGTCTGGCCCCGTTATGGGTTTTTTTGTTTTTCTGGCGCGCTCCAGGGAGCCACGCCGATCTTTTGGCACCTGATGTGCCGGGGTTGAATCCATTGCCTCCTGGGAGGCACTGTCTACCCGTTTGTGTGGGCTGGTCGATCGTGTTTTTACCTCGCCTGATGAGGAGAGGCCTTGGAGCCTGACGGCTTTGAAGTCGTCACGCTTTGTTGCAAAGTGGGTGGCGTAGATTTAACTACGTCCACCACGGGGGCTTTTACCACTGCCGACTCGCTATGGGTGGGCCGGGCTAGCGGTGCAGGCTGGTGCGACGCTGCCCCTTTGCGCACCGCATCAGCATAAGATGTGCCGTAAAAAAGCTGAGGATCTTTTTCGAGCTTCTCTGAATGAAATGTTTTCTCTTACTTTTAGCGAAACGATGTCTTTTTCCTTTTTCCATACTGCACAGGACCTCGAGTACGCGGGGTGTTCCTCGCCACAGTTCATACAGTGAGCTGCAGCTTGGCAGTTCTCGGCGTTGTACTCATTTGAAGCGCACCTGGCGCAGGTGGACAGTCCTTTGCAAGTGTACCAGCTATGGCCGTACCTCTGGCAATTAAAACATCTGCGAGGATTTGGTACATATGACCGGACTCTCAGTTTAGTGTAACCTGTTTCTATGTTCTCAGGCAATTCGCCGGATGCAAATGTTAGGACTATGTGCCTGGTTGGCTTCTCTGTGTTGTCCCGTCGTATGTTTATCCTTTGAACATTTACAACATGTTGGTCCTTCCAGCCATCAAGAAGTTCAGAGTCGGAGAGATTAAGCAGATCGTCATCAGAGACGACACCACCTACAGTATTCATCGATCGGTGTGGAGTTACGGTAATGTGGAAGGTTCCAAATGATGTCAGTGTAGGCAGTTTCTCATACTGGGCATGGTCTTTTAGTTCAGGCAGCAGATCTCCGCTGGCCAATTTCGATGCCTTGTACCCTGGAGCAAGTTTCTCTGTCAGGCTTTTTGCGACGAGAAATGGAGAAATCGTTCTCGCCTTTGATCAGTATCATCACTGTGCATTACGTGGAACTTCGGAAATGGCTGCTTCTTGGCGAATAATTGAAATGCTCCTTCGGTGCGTAGCCTTTTAAGGTTACGATCGGATGACGGGAGGGATGCTTAAAACATAGTGTAAGTCTTTGTTTTCGGCAGCGGTGCCAGCCACCCACCACGGAGCCCAACAAGGGGACGCGACAGGAAATGTGCTAGGACAAGTGCTGCCACCGCCAGCTGTACACCACTACTATAACCTGATATTATGAGCCAAGACTGGGTCATGCACACAAGGTTAACCCTTGCCGCCAAGAAAAACGTAAGTAACTTGGAGAGGAGAGGACAGGAAAGAATGAAAGTGACAGAGAAAGACGAAGATGTAGGGAGATAGAGACAGGAAAAGGCGACTTCGTTCCCTCCTTCCCACGTCCGTCCCAGTTCGTCCCTCCTTCCCACGTCCCACATCTCCACAGCACATGCGCGTCATCTCCCCCCTCTCTTCTCTAGGAATCCTCTACTCTATGGAGCGGCTCCCGCGTCCAACACCCTCACAGCTCATGCACGACCCCTCCCCCTCTCTCTCCTCTCCTACGGTCACCCCCGTCCTCTCCTCTAGGAATCCTCTACAGAGCGGCGCGCACGACAGGTGGTGTGACAGCTGCATACTCTGCTGGGGGCGCCACGGTAGTTCCGCGGTATGAAAATCACGGAGCACGCGAGCCTCATTCTCTCTCTTGCGCAGCGCCGCGATAAGCGCCCAGAGCGCTGCCGTGAAATGAGAGTGGCGACGTTCCTCCCGCTCAACCTAATTATCTCCGCGCTGCTTCGCATCCACACATGGTTCCCTTTAGCGGTAGATGGGGAATTTTTTTTATTGATACATGACGAGCGAAATGTTGAAATCACCCTACATCACTGCCCGACTACCCTACGCTGGCCGAAAAACTCTGAAAATAACCCTACGGTTGGCAACCCTGCAGCATGTATGTAGCCCGATGGCGTACCGTGACCTCAATTCAATATGACGTCACGGAACCGCCAAATTTCTGAAGTCGCGATTATATCTTTACATTCCCTCATGATGACGTCGTAACATTCACGAGGGGACGTCATCACACGACAGCGCCGCTTCGTCAGAGGAGCGATAATCGCAGAGTCAGTGCAAAGCTATGTAAGGTGCCGAAAGCTTGCAATACCTCAAATCGCGTAGACAGCGCAAGTGCATGTGAGGTGCAGAAAACCTTTTTTTCTGTAGGTGAGAAACCGCGCAAGTTGGTGCCCGTTTGAAGCGTGAAGTGCTAGGCAGCAAGTACAAGACAATACCTGTGGTGTATGTCTTTTTTTACATGCGAAGCATCTTATGCTCGGGGCTGTGTCGGTCCCTCCCACGTCCCGGGTCGCGCGTCCCGCGTCCGGTCACTTTCATGAAGTAGGGAAGCATCCACTATGCGAACCAGAACACTGTAGTTCAATACGGCCGTCAACCACCACCAGAGTTGCCAGAGTGATAGCCGAGAGACAGAGTCGCTGCTTAGCAATGGCTAGGCATGTGTTGGGTGCAAGTAAAGAATAACGCGCACTACCGGTGGCGTATGTCGCCCACGTTGAATCCATTCCTTGATCTTGCTTGCATGTGATTACGGAGGCTTTGTCCGTCCCTCCTTCCCGCGTCCCACACAACCTCTCCCTCCTCTCCTACGCTCCCCCCTTTCTCTCCTCTAGAAATCCTCTACTCTACGCAGCGGCGCCCGCGTCCCGTTGACTCCATTCCTTGATCGTGCTTGCATGTGCTTCCTGAGGCTTTGTCCGTCCTTCCTTCCCGCGTCCCACACACCCAGAGCGCACGCGCGTCCCGTCCCCCCTCTCTCTCCTCTCCTATGGTCGCCCCCGTTCTCTCCTCTAGGAATCCTCTACTCTATGGAGCGGCGCTCACGACAGATGATCTCTCCTCTCCTACGCTCCCCCCCTTTCGCTGCTACAGAAATCCTCTACTCTACGGAGCGGCGCCCGCGTCTCACACCACCACAGCTCACGCGCGTCCCCTCCCCCCTCTCTCTCCACTCCTACGCTCCTCCCGTTCCCTCCTCTAGGAATCATCTACTCTACGGAGCGGTGCACACGACAAGTGGTGCGACAGCTGCATACTCCGCTGGGGGGCGTCACGGTAGTTCCGCGGTATGAAAATGACGGAGCGCGCGTGTCTCATTCTCTCTCCTGTTCAGCGCCGCGATGAGCGCCCGGGCCGCTGCCGCGAAACGGGAGCGGCGACGTTTCTCCCGGTCAAGCCAGCCATCTCCCCGCTGCTTCACATCCACACATGGTTCCCTTTAGCGGGAGATGTTTACATGCCAAGCATCTTATGTTCGGGGCTGTGTCCGTCACTCCGGCGTCCGGTCAGTTTCATTAAGTAGGGAAGCAGCCGCTATGTGAACCAGCACACTGTAGTAAAATAAGGCCGTCAACCATCACCACAGTCATGAGAGTCATGGCTGAGAGCACAGAGTGGCTGCTTAGCTATGGCTAGGCATGTGGTGTGTGCAAGCAAAGAATAACGCGCTCTACCGGTGGTGTCTGTCGCCCACGTTCACTCCATTCCTTGATCTTCCTTGCATGTGCTTGCGGGGGCTTTGTCCGTCCCTCCTTCCCGCGTCCCACACCCCCCTTTATCTCCTCTCCTACGCTCCCCACATTTCTCTCCTCTAGGAATCCTCTACTCTACGGAGCGGCGCCCGCGTCCCGTCGACTCCATTCCTTGATCTTGCTTGCATGTGCTTGCGGGGACTTTGTCCATGCCTCCTTCCCGCGTCCCACTCCACCTCAGCGCATGCGCGTCCCCTCCTCCTCTCTCTGCTCTCCTACGCCCCCCTTTCTCTCCTCTAGGAATGCGCTACTCTACGGAGGGCGCCCGCGTCCCACAGCCCCACAGCGCATGCGCGTCCCCTCTCTCTCCTCTCCTACGGTCCCCCCCTCTAGGCATTCTCTATTCTACGGAGCGGCGTGCACGACAGGTGGTGCGACAGCTGCATACTCCGCTGGCTTGAGCGACGACGTTTCTCCCGCTCAAGCCAGCCATCTCCCCGCTGCTTCGCATCCACACATGATTCCCTTTGGCGGGAGATGGGGGAAGTTTTAGATGCGAAGCATCTTATGCTCGGTCCGTCCCTCCCGCGTCCCCCCGTCCCGCGTCCCGCGTCCGGCCACTTTCATGAAGTAGGGAAGCACCCGTTATGCGAACCAGAACACTCTAGTAATATGAAGGCCGTCAACCACTACTACAGTCATCAGAGTCATGGCCGAGAGCACAGAGAGGCTGCCTAGCAATGGCTAGGAAGGTGGTGTCTGTCGCCCAGGTTGACCCCATTCCTTGAGTCATGGCCGAGAGCACAGAGAGGCTGCTTAGCTTTCGTGATATATGCAGCGCTAAAAACGAAGACGAAGGAACAATAGTGCACAGAACGAGCGCGCAGAACAATAGTGCACAGAACAGCGCTCGTTCTGTGCACTATTGTTCCTTCGTCTTCGTTTTTAGCGCTGCATATATCATGAAAGCTTTCCAACTTGCCCAACTTTCCATTCTAAGGCTGCTTAGCAATGGCTAGGCAGGTGGTGTCTGTCGCCCAGGTTGACCCCATTCCTTAATCTTGCTTGCATGTGTTTGGAGGGGGCTTAGTCCGTCCCTCCTTCCCGCGTCCCACACCACCACAGCGCACGTGCGTCCCCTCCCCCTCTTTCTCACGCTCACCCCCTTTCTGTCCTCTAGGAATCCTCTACACTACGGAGCGGCCCCCTGCGTCCCACACCCCCCCACAGCGCATGCGCGTCTGTGTGAACGAAGAGTCGCACAACAAGACAGAGAAGACGCATTTCCCAGACGATTGTGGTTACAGTTCGACGTTCCCACAACGGGGAAGCTCGCTCGACTTCGCTCCAACCACGCAATCAGCGAGGCTAAACGCGGCTATAGCACTGCTAAACAGCCGGTTCCTAAACACACACGCCAGAGACATCGAACGTGATCGCGTCCTAACCAAAGCGGACATCCGCTGTCTCACAGAAGCGTGGAACGCCCCAAGACCGACGATCAACGGCTACGAAGCGATCGTGTATACTGAAGAGGCAAAACTTCCTGCCGGTGGTGTCGCCATATACGTCAAACGCCATCTCCACGCAAAAGCCTTAGATCTACAACCTACCGGCCAAGAAAACAGCGGAGAGCACTGGGCCGTTACAATTTAGTTTGACAACCACAACATCATAGTCATGATAATGTATCTCGCACCCAACATCTCCAGAGAGAACGTCGAACGTTACCGGCACAGTACACAAAGACATACAGCCACACACTCTTCGTACTTGCGGGTGACTTCAGCGTGGATATAACGACGAACGACTGGCTCGTCCACCACATGATAGACGTGTACTTGTTGCGCCGCATTTCCGACGACAACATACAACCGACAACCATAAGGAGAACGTGCATAGACCTCATCTTAGCAAACTTCACAATGAAAACTCTTCAAAAGCAACCCCTGACGCTACACTTCACCGATCACAAGGCCGTCGTCTTCAAAGCGCCCCGTGCACCGACGCAAGGAATCGCACACGTTCCCTAAATAAACACGCAACCACCACATTCTCCGTCTTCTCTTATACATTCTCATTTATCCTCTCAATAAAATTCCCGCTCAAGCTAACCATCTCTCCGCTGCTTCGCATCCACACATGCTTCCCTTTAGCGGGAGATGGCGAATTTTTTTCGTCTTCTTTTCTCCTCGTTTGAGAACCATGAAAATGTACCTACCCGGCCAACGCGCCACACTTCTGATATAATGAAATGCCTACTTCGCGACATATTCTACTTTTAGCATTTTTTCTCTTCAAAAAATAAATCTGGTTGTGAATAAGCAACCAAGCGATAAGCTGTATCTTTATTCAGACGAGCAGAGATGTGAGTTATGGACCTCGAAGATGTAAAATTCAACAAAGACGTGGAAAAATGGAATATGAAAATTTGGGAACACGCATCCACCAACACTCGAAAACCTCTAACATCAAGGTAAAAATGTAATTGTACACTTTATTTTAGCTTAAACGTAGGAGTCCATGCATTCGCAGGTACAGCGCACGCGTGTAGTGACTAATTCAGGAGCCATCGCCCTATCCAGAAGCTGGGGGGAAACTGAAGCTTTGCATTTCCGCATTTCCATGCCGGACGCACTACTCTTTTTTTATTTCTATAGCATTGCGAAATCCTTCCTCCTGTTTCCTTCCTTCATGCCGGGAATCGGGCCTTCGTCCCCCGTCTTTATCAGGGCGACGTTTCAGTTTCTACCGGCAATGAGGGCAGTCATGCATTTATATTCGGCAACAATGAAATGTGGCAACGACAAATGACTAGTAACTGCGATATAAGATCACGTGGCATTAATCAAAAATGCTGATCGCTGACGCAGGGCCGTACCCAGGAATTTATTTCGGGGGGTGTTTATGTGTAGAAAGTCTAACATCGGCAACTGGTGGTCGATGTGGAAGCATGTAAATACTTTAGTATCACCCGAAAAGTTAAAGCATGAAAAAATTTCGGGGGGTGTCAGAACCGCCTCAACCCCCCTTAGTTACGGCCCTGGCTGACGAGCCCATGATAGGGAGAGGATCAGTCATTCGGAAAAGGCTTATAGTAATACGCATGTGCATGGCACATTCAAGGGCTTCATTTCTTTTGCACTCCCGGGCACCGTTTCTTTTTTTTAGGGGCGAAGCTCCTAATCCCGTGGGTCGTGCGTCCCTTGTAGTTTGTAGTTTATAGTACGTAGTAGCCACCTGCGTAACCAGCAGTATCTCCCTGTGTGATGACGATGACGCTGCCATCACGGCACACCACATGGAATGTACCCACTATGCGTCATAACGATGACGCTGATGACGATGACGATCGCGATGCCATACAACACATGGCATCGCGATATGGTCAGCCACCTGCGTAACCAGCAGTATCTCCCTGTGTGATGACGATGACGCTGCCATCACGGCACACGACATGGAATGTACCCACTATGCGTCATAACGATGACGCTGATGACGATGACGATCGCGATGCCATACAACACATGGCATCGCGATATGGTCTCACATGCATATCGTTTGACCACATGCAACCAACCACCATCACGTCTTTGATGATGTACCTCCGGAGCTTCGCCCACTCATCGTCATTCACTCCGCGGATATTTCTTTTTTTTTGTACGACGCTAGCTAACTTTCGGAGGAATCACATTACCTAGAAAAAAGGTACCCTCCAATTGAAAATCATTTCGCGCGCAAGCCAAGAATATGTCGACCATTAAAGTCCTAGTGAGTGCATCCAGTCAAACTTGTGTAAACGCATCTGCTTCGTTTCAAAATATAATTTTAGGTGCGAGTCGGCGCTGTCTGTGGTCTGTCGTTCCTCTTCTCGCCCTCGTTTTCTATCTCGCTGTTGATTTGTTCAAGATGATTGTATAATATACAATTTATCCTCCATTTCTCACAAGTATACCACGTCAGTCAAATATCTTTAGTTTTTTTCTCACAAGACAAGTTGAATGCAACCTGCTTCTTTGAACTTTTCAGCGTGCTATTTTTAAACGTGAGGGCTTGTCAACGAGGAATTGTTTTCAGAGCGTTGTCCTCACCGCGTTAGTTCACTGAAGCCTATACTCTGTTTCAGAAGTTCCCTTCAGCACTGTGGAGGCTACAGGGCCCATTAGCCAATAGGAAGGGCAATGAGCTCCTCCACATGTATTCATCCGCGCCGCGTCGTCTGCTAACATCCCCCTGGCGTCTGCGCGCACACGTTGAGCGAGCAGACGGCAGCACCGAAAAAAATAGAACATGGCTGCACGCATCGAGGCTGCTGCTCTCCGCCTCGAGTTTATCACGTCGTCGTCGTGCGCTTTGTGGCCCGTAAGTTCCAAACAGACGCTTGTATTTGCTTTAGATTTATGTCTTGGAGCTTCGGCAGCAATGTATTCGTGACTACATTGCGCTATTTCCATGAACCGTGATCAAATTGTCGACGCGATAGGCTTAGCAGGCGTGGATAAAGCAATAGCTTATCTTGCCAATATACGACAGAGCGTACCTCATGCTTTGTCCTGATCGTGAGATGGCGCAATGCGATAGCTCATTACAACATTCATTTGTTGCTGTGAGCTTTCTGAGCGACCGTCGAGGGCAAGTTCGGATTGAAGCGGGTGGTCGCGTCTGCATGGGCGCTGCCATGTTGATTTTTAACCACAGTTACCGACGGTTACTGATACAACAATTAAAGAAATACGACGTAAATGCGATGGAGAATAAACAAATAACTTATTGATGTGCAGAAGCAGATGCCTAAGAAAGACAAATGTCTCAACCTTGCCAACTGCAAGGCAATTGTATCTGGATCTATGTTTTCCTGCGCAAGCCTGTGGCTTGTTTACACCCCGTAGCTTTGGCATGCTGAACGGTAGTGGTGAAACAGAGTATAGCTGTAAACTTTTACGAAACAGTGCAAATGATAAAGTACTGTTTAAGAAACATTTAGGAGAAAAATATTGTTAATTTTTGTAATTATTGGGATGTCAAGGAGCAGTGAAACCAAAGTTCAAGCTCGAAATGTGAGCTTCTTCGAATTTCTCGGTACCCATAACTTTTTTTGGGGCGAAATATCAGTGACAGGTCTCGCCCGGAAATTACCTTATTTCCAGGAAAACACCGTACGGCGGGTCAAAGCGTCTTTCAGCACCTTCTGCAACGTGTTTACCGAGCCCCCTCCCCTGTGGCAGAAGGACGATTCTTCAGTAAAAAAGGGGTCGACTGATGATCTGAGCGTTTTTATTGAGAGAGAGAGAGGGAACATTTTATTTGCACTCGTCAGAGAGTATGGAGGATCGTGACATACAGCTTTTTGTTTCACTGTCTACAGGCCCACTCCTCTAGACTTCAGCCGGAACCGATTGGCTTACGGCGGTGGCTGAGCCTGAAGTATGTCTTATTTTTCGGCTTGGAGTTGACTGGCGGCGACTCCTTGTAACGCACTCGATTCCGTTGTTTGGTGTAGTATACTACTGCCGAAACATTAATATTTCCCGTTTCAGATGTTGGGGACAGGACTACCGATAAATATATAACAATAACACTGCTGGTTTAACGTCCGACAACCATGATATTGTCACGGGGATCGCGAATACACGGGAGACAGAAGCGAGTATGTTTACAATACTTACAAGTAGCTGTGCCACTGAAAGGCTTCCAGCATCTCGCGCGGCGTGTCAGCTTCTTCATCTATTCCTCTGCAACGGTGGGCTTATGCACGATGCCTCGTAACATCACCCCCGGCGGACAGAGCGCCGTCACGGTGCCTTCTAAGTCAGTCAGGACTGACAGTATAGTAGCGTTTTAGGCGCGACACATAACAACGTCAGTAGGTGGTGTAGCAGATGATGAGTGCGAATGAAGGGGAGTGATGAGGTAGTCGACGTCAGTGACCTTGCGGAGAACTTTGTAGGGCCCTTTGTACCGAGGGCGAAGCTTCTCGCACAGGCCTTCACGTCGATACGGCGTCCAGAGTAGGACAAGAGATCCAGGAGGGTAATCGACGTCGCGGTGCCGGTCTTCGTAGCGCACTTTTTGTGAGGCCTGAGAAGCACAGAGCCTAGTGTGGGCGACTAGGCGAGCACCGCGGGCTCCAGAAGCGACGTCCTGAGCGTACGCCATTGGTGGGATGGTATCAGAAGGAAGGATCGTTTCGAATGGCAACGTAGGTTGGCGGCCGTACAGAAGAAAGAACGCTGAATAGCCGGCGGTCTCATGCCTTGACAAATTATATGCAAACGTAACGTAGGATAGAGTTGCGTCCCAATCAAGGTGGTCACCAGAGACGTACATTGACAGCATATCTGTGAGAGTTCGGTTGAGGTGCTCGGTAAGACCGTTGGTCTGTGGATGGTAGGCTGTAGTAACTTGATGTTCGGTAAAGCAGCTACGAAGTATTTCATCGATGACTCTTGCGAGGACGCAGCGGCCGCGATCCGTACGCAGCTGGTGCGGATCCCCGTGCCGCAGAATGACGTCATTCAACAGAAAGTCTGCGACGTCGGTAGCGCAGCTAGTTGGCAAGGCACGTGTTATGGCGTATCTCGTCGCATACTCAGTTGCGACAGCGATCAATTTCTTGCCTGATACTGACGTCGGAAAAGGTCCGAGAAAGTCGAGGCCGACGCGGAAGAATGGTTCCGGGGGGAATGTCGATAGGTTGGAGCAGGCCAGCCTGACGGAGAGCGGGACGTTTGCGACGCTGACAGTGCTCGCAAGCAGCGACATATCGGCGCACAGAACGATACAGGCCAGGCCAAAAGAACCGCTACCGCAAGCGATCATAGGTGCGTGAAACGCCCAGGTGTCCCGCAGTCGGAACATCATGTACATCTTGAAGAATTGTAGCACGCAGGTGTCGGGGAATAACAAGCGAAAATTCCGGACCATCTGGCTTCACGCTGTGGCGATAGAGAACGTCATTGCGGAGGAGATACTGCCCGAGCGAAGGGTCGGAACATCCGAAGGAGACTTTCGGAATGACCACCTTGAGGGTTGCATCCCGACGCTGCTCTGTGCCAATGTCGCGCAAATAAGATATGGCGAGTACATAAGAATCGTTGTCGTGGTCAGCGAGGCTGGCAGAGCCCACCAGATGACGTGAGATACAATCGGCGTCTTGGTGCAGCCTACCAGACTTGTAAATTACGTCGAAGGTATACTCCTGCGTACGTAGAGCCCAGCGACCAAGGCGACCAGTTGGGTCCCTGAGCGACGACAACCAACACAGAGTGTGGTGGTCGGTAATAACTGAGAACTCGTGGTCGTACAGGTATAGGGGCGGAAATTCGCGACATCCCACACCAACGCAAGACACTAGCGCTCCGTGATGGAATAGTTGCACTCAGATGTGCAGAGAAGGCGGTTGGCATACGCAATGACACGTGTTTGGCCCCCCTGGTGCTGAGCGAGGACGGCACCGATTCCATGCCTACTGGCATCTGTGAAAACTTCAGTAGTCGCGGATGGGTCGAAGTGGGCCAGTATTGGTGGTGAAGTGAGCAAGTTGATAAGCGTCGAGAACGCAGCCGCTTGGTTTTGGCCCCACGAGAAGGGCACGTCCTTTTATACTCGCGGACGACTTTTCTTGGCACTGAAGGGAAAACTACGGGGGGCGGAGCATCTGCATATCTAACCCTACGCGAAGTAGTCCGGTTTGGCATGCGTCTCGTACCGCTGTGGAAAGTGATGGCTGCGCGAAATCAGCGTTGCATTTCGACGCAGAAGCCGCTGCACTGTTTGAGGCACTGGCAAAACGCGCCACTTTACTCACGCATTGAAAAACGCAAAGTGACAACCCATGAAGTAAAACAAGCGCAAATATCTCACAGGGGTGCTCTGCGTTGTGTCTTAAAGAGCTACATGTAAAAAATGAAAGGAGTATTTTTGATATCTTACGCAGAAAAGACGGACGAAATTGTGCGACTGTATTAATTAGCGGTGAGATACGCGCGCATTGGCTCTGTAGCCTTCGCTTCAGTGCCAAGAATAGTTGTCGCCGAGTGTTGATGCGAAGAGTTAAAATCCGGTGTTCGGCGTGACCACCCTTACTGCGCATGCGCAAACCCTCTCCTCACGCCTCCTCTCCTACGCTCCCTCCTCTCTCCTCTAGGCATCCCTGCCAGCGACATGCACACCCCTACTGCGCATGCGCGTCTCCTCCCCCACGCTCCCCCCTCTCTCTCCTCTAGGCATCCATCCCGCGGTGTTTACACCCCCCATGGCGCATGCGCGTACTAAGTACTCGATTGTTCCTCCCACTAGCGTTTCTTCGGCGCCGGTGTTACCAACTCTTGTGAGAGATCATTCATCGAGAGAGACTAATAACAGTGCAACGGGAATCGCTGCGTGCCCGCGCTACGCACTTCCTCAGATTTCACGGCAGTGGAGCTGCATGTAGCGCAAAATTTAGAACTACACCAACTGTTACCGAAGATCGAAATATTTTTTTTCTTATCCTCGGTCCAATGTGTCGTAGTTCCCGCTCCTTGTACATAAATCATACTCGGCCTTGGCTGCTAAAAATACTTGAATATATCTAGCAAATTTATCACCTGATCGTTTTGATATTCTGAGCATTCATATAGGCCGCATGATAACACCTTAGGCATGTTATGTAGCCCCCATGATTTCTACTGCGTGCTCTTAACTTGCTCCGTTATATCTAGTTCTGAAAGTACATAGCACCAGAGTAGCACATTGCCTCAGAGGCATATGTTTCATGCTTCTTCACCCGACTACAATGTCTAAACACGCTCATAAGTCCATTCAGTTTATAAATACGGTAATATGCTTTAGGAAACCTAAAGGTGGTTCAGAATTCAGACAGGCAACAATACTGCCGTTTTCGAGATACATGTGTCACTGTTTTATTCGGCATGGTCGCAGTCGTCAACCACTTCGTGGTACAGACTGGAACCATTGTAAAGAAACAAGTGCGTATTTGGGCCTTGAAATAAGGCGTGGACGAGCACTAGTTCATCTGCCTCTGAAAAATTAAGTGTTGTGCAGATATTATTACGAGGGCGGACAAAATAAAATACATAAGCTAGAGCCTTGAAATGTTTTGTAATAAATTCGCGCTGGAGGCTGTTCATCCAAGTGCCAATACAAAAAACAAATCTTTTAGATTGTTTTCAAAAGGTCCTCCTACGCCGTATATTTTTGGCAGGCGGAAACCACTTTACAGAGCTCATACAAATGTGTCAAGAACCACTTCAGGAATTTAAAGGTGCTCTAAGTGCCAATTAATCAACTCAAGCAATTGTTCCGTAAACAGCACCTGCAGGTCACAATTTTGTGACGGATATACCAGGCTTCCTTTTTTAGGTTGCCGCCTTGCCTGCGGCCGCCTTGAGTTTTGTACGGAGGATGTGCACTTAATCATGAAATAAATGAATAAAAAGTAATACCCACTCTTGTCTTTCCTCCACGCTGGACGCAAATAGCACAAGAAAACCACCGCAGCTACTTCATTGTCGTTTCCTTTGCAATATGTTCTTGTTTTTTGTGCGCCCGGAAGTGACTTTTTTTTTCTTTCGCGATGGCGCATTTTCAAACGTAAAATAGGAAAAGCTAAGCTTCCGCAGTGGAATGGTTTCATTTTAAAAGGCAATGACTTTATTTGTAGCAATTGTAGAACTGTTTATGCTCCAGTTACAGGGATCCTCAAGAGTTTCCAGTTTTCTCGGGGCTCTCGTTAGGTATCCACATGATGCGCGAAACACAGGCGGATATTGGCTCGCTTTGCATCATTCCCGCAGATTAATGCAAAGAGTCAGTCAGGCAATATTCACGTCAGCAGGCTCTCCATCAATGCATCTTTTCGGGCAAGTTGGTCTATCCTGAAATAACGATGTACCAGCGCAAGCAGGCGCCACAACAGGGATGACAAGTACTCACAAACGTTGTGTGTGTCAACAGCGCGTGTGCACACGTGCTCTCTCTCTCTTGCGCGCGCCTGCTGCTACTGGTACATTCTTACTTCAAGCAGGGTCTCGCTGTATTGTCGCACTCAGTAACGCTTCCATGCCAGAAAGGCTATGCCAAGAAATAATGAAGAATAT